>BMAO01032427.1:0-20922 GCA_019973975.1 Trichonephila clavata | reverse complement strand
AGTTACGTAAGTGCTCCTTGTGTAACAGCCAAAGGTAAACCTTTCACACACAAAAAATACATAAAGGTTGTTGAATTATTGTTTAGTGAGTTAGCAAACCTACAAATATTTTTACCCAAATTCAAGAAGTACCACCTTCTACGCGAACAGCTGAAATGGCAGAGAATGTAACCATAAAACAGAATCCTGGTCTGCAAGAAACTTTTGGAGATTTATTGTTACTCTTGATGAAAGTATGACTGACGGAATCACCCAGAATCCTATTGGTAGATTGATTTATCACACCACAGCTACAAGAATGACGACCTTTTGTCTAGAGCAGGGGAGGCGATCCTTTATAGATCAACGTGCCACTTTTTCTGAAGGAGTGTTTAATGAGAAATAGATGTGCGTCAAATAATTTTGACTTGTGATTATTGGGAAAATAATAATAAATACTAAGAACTCAAGACTCTATTTACTACGAAAATGTTCCTTTTGCACTATATAGTTATAAATGTTTAGTTAGAAGTATAATTCAAATTAAAGTAGCGTTAGGGTGACTTCTGTTGTTGCAGATTGGACTACAAATAACGTATTTTAGGATTGTAAGATGTTATTTTTTGTAGAATACATGCTGAACTTGAGTCATCTGCCAAACAGTTTCTAAGTACTGAATTACTTTTGCTGTGGTTCACTTTTTTGACAAGAAGGTTTGTGATATGTTTCAAAATACCATTTTACAGACTATGCTCTGCATACCACTATTAGAGTACATAAAAAACACACCGCTTTGTCGCCTTTACTAATAATGCCATATTTCTCAATCCACCGAATTTGAAATTTTCTGTACACTTACTATCTTGCATTTTTTGCTGAACTAGCCATGTTAAATATAACCGTTAAAAATTATAAATATAACACAGATAAACTTTAAAATACAATTGCCGTGAATGAAATTGACTATGCTATGCGTAGACCAACTTTACTTCATAAGGTAAGCTACCACGTAACTAAGCAAGACAATAACAAACGAGTGTGCTCCCCACCACCCGCGACCAATCACTCGCGTTTGTTTGTAATACAAATGGTTATCTGCATAATGGTCACTGGCATGCCAAAAATATTGTGTCACGTGCCATCAATGGCACGCGTGCCACTGGTTAGCCATCCCTGGTCTAGAATGTCATTAGATATCATGGGGGGATCCAAACCACTCCCAATTATGGAGTTCCTCAAAAGGGAGCATCAGCGCAAAAAGGAGCTTGGAGTCCTGTCTTTCAGTGAAAGCATCCCTGGAGCCATATTTCAGAAAGACAATGGCCATTCACATGTTGCCTCGGAATATGCAAAGCATTTTCTTTATTTATGTGTGTGTGTGTGTGACTTGCACATTTCATGCATACACCAACCACTACGGCAAGGATTATACGAATACGCGAATCGATTGCACCACTCAACGGCACCAGAGAGTATTTTGGCGTCTAGTAGAGCCCTTCTGGAATGCATTCCTCAGAAAGACATTTATAATCGGTAGGATCCCACGTCAAGATGCGTTCAGGCAATGTGTTAAATTTCTTGCTGTTTAAATGTGATCTTAATTTAAGACTATTACTAGTAATACGTGTAAAATATATGACTCCTGGCAGTGGCTTAACGGAGTATATTAGGGTTTCCCTGCAAAGTCAAGCTTTGGGTCCAAACCGCATCTTACGAAGTGTACATAATTAGCTTCAGTCAGGCTTTGTGCCCCTTAGAAACTTCGACCCCCGCAATCCGGGGTGTACGTTACGCCACTGACTCCTGGCGATTGTTTTATAGTGTTGCACAATTTTTACAAACAGGAATGTTATTTATTTGTTGTACTTATAACTTCTTTATCTTTACAAAAATTGTGAAATTGACAACATTTCCAACCTTTTGCAGATTTTAAAATTTCCTTTTAATAAACTAATGAATTTATTGATTAAAAAATTTTCGGGACAGTATTTTAAGAATCTATTAATCCATTCCGGGGGAAGGGAAAAAAAGAAACATTGGTTTACGAGAGAGTTTTTGTTTAACAAAATTAAAGTTAAAAACTTTCTAAGAATGCGACTTTATGCATCAAATTTTAATACATGCATTAATTTTTTTACTCAAATTTTCTCTCTTTTTTTTTAGAAATGCATCTACAAGAATGGAAACAAATGCTTGAAATCTTAAAGAGACTGCGAATTAAACTTTCCTCTATTGAAGGCAACCGGATGAAAAAATTCCTAGTTCAATTTTGCAAATGTTAAATTTCGAAAAATAAAAATTTTTACTTCTGTAATGCAGAACTTTTTGTTATTTTAAAACCATTACACATAATAAATGAAAATAGTTAAAATACGATGGTGACTTTGTAGTTATTTGTGTAGTTTTAAGCAATAAGCAAAACATTTGAATACAAAATATTTTTAGATTATCCTCTTTTTTTATTTTTTTAACAAAATGAAAACTAAAATAAGAAATGAAAGATAAAATGTAATAGCAAAGAATAAAAAAAATACTTGAGCTTATAATTAGAATTTTATATTATGAGTATTAAGTGAACAGGATTTTATACAGGAAGTTTTGCATATCAGCATTAACATATAGTCGTCAAAAAACTGTAACAACTTTGAAAACTTCTGCAATTCTATCGTTTTTAATTGCGTTTAAGGAAAATAAGTTATGATAACTACTAAAAATATAGATTTAAATTGACTCTTAAAAGGATTTTTCTCTTAACGAGCCACTTATTTCATCATTAGATTTCTCATTTTAGAATAAATTTAATGTTAATATCTAATAAACTCTCCTGCAAAGTTTCAGAAAGTTGCAGCAGTTTTAAAGGTGGGCATGTTTAAGTAATATACGAGATATCTAGCCATCCTTTTCTGATTTTGGCACCAAACAACTAAAAATTAATTCCTGTTCTAAAGTATAGAAGCGAGAGTTATTAGATAAGAGTAAAGAAAAAATTCATTGTAACATACCAAAACATTTTACATATATACTCATATCACATAATTTATGCACAACACACAAACGCATGTCGTATGTCTTATACCGACTGTTTTCCCCCCTTTTAAAACGAGACTACTGATTTCCAGTAACAATATGTATATATAAGTAATGCATATTTATTTATACTTTTTTGTATGAAATTCACTTTCAGATTCCCTTCATCAAAATTCATTGAAAAAATTGTGGCAAATTTTTCCATTATGAACCTAAATATTTTCCCAGAAGATAACACATTACCTTGAGAATTTTAAATGAACTAAACCAACGAACAGTTACATTTAAAAAACTATTTGAACAGCCAACATCAAATACTGGAAGTTATCTGTTTAGACCTCGTTTTGGATTTGCCATGTAGATGGGATTGTACATTTTAGCACTATTCAGGTTCAAACTTCTGATCAGTGTGAGGGGGGGGGGGGGAATTGGAGACAAGACGAGTTTTCAGCTCACGTATCGTTTTCGGCATTCGACCCATGTTCAAAATTGTGAGCAATTATCTTCCATACTTTTGTATTTTTGAACTCTGACTTCTGGGCTTTTCTGTTTCCGGAAGCTCTAGGAAATCCAAGATCATCATTAGCCATTAGATGATAAACTAATTATGTATTTTAATTAAGGATTAACTATATATTTATATGGGAATAATATACGTTAATGTTTTGTGAAGGCTTTTTCTTTGTAATATTCTTGTGCCCTCCAGGACTGCGAGTAATTAAAGGGCCCACCTAACGGTATTTAACCGTAATTTTAACACTTCAAAATTGTGTGCTCAACGTTTTTAGATTATACGCTATGTAAGCCACATCATTCGATATCTGTTATCCAATTAGAGGAGTTTTACACTGAATTCCTATGATTTGGGGAACTTCCGGTTCGCGGTTTGAATAAAAGTCGAAAATCTATGGATAATTCAAGCTGCTGCATGTTATTATCATCATGTTATTCTTGTTCCTGTCCTGGTTTTTGTGTAGCTGCTTATCTGTGTGTGGGTTGCCCCTAACTGTAAAATAAAAATGAATTATCATTCAACAAAATGATTCCTCATCAATTCAGTATCTTCTACATCCACAAAAGGACCGATAAATCTTCGCGCCTAGCCATCAATGATTATTTAAAGCGGGTTGGCCAACCTTTTTGGTTAAAGTGCCGCTATCAGATAATAAATCATGTGTGCCATTCCAACTTTTCCTACAAACAAAAAGACATTAAAATATGAAAAACATTTTACTTATTGGCTTATGGGATTTTTAAGCAAATGGCATATTTTTGTATACAAATATAGTCTCGAAAATTTTAAAATAATATAATAAATACTTAGGTTTTATTGCTAATAAACTTTTTGGTTTATTCTTAATAAACTTTTTTAAACTAAAAGAAAAAGGAGTAACTTTAAACATATAATTTTAATATAATATTAAACAGTCAGTACTTGCTTAACGTGGCATTTGAATTTGTAGTTTTTTTTTTTTTATCAAGCCATCTATATTAGGATTATTTTTTGAAGATGCTAACAAAATTAAATTGTTTTAGTTGTATATCAATTAATTTTCAGCGATGTTATGATTTTATCATGGTCGTAATAGAAAACATTTGTTCACAAGAATATGTTGAACGAAAACTACAACAATATCTGACAGTCAAACCGTCTAAATTTAGAAAATTACTTGTTGGTACAAATTACTAAAATTCAATATAATTTGGATAAATTGAGTTGAAATTAATTCCTTATATAAACTTTTCAGTCTAGTATGGTGCTGTAGGTTAATAATTCCGATTTAGATTTCAAGTGGATAACAATTAACGTCATGGAAAAATTGAAAAGTAATATACAAAAAGATAAGCATTTTAATTTTATCTTGAAAATCATCCAACCTAGAACTGAATGAATTTTCAAAATGAATATTAAATTTTTTAAATTTATTAATGCTTAAAGCCTTCTTAAATTTGGCGGATAGTTACTGCATTATTATAAAAAGAGCTAATCTTTTTTCTTCAAAATAAAGGCAAAATATACGAAGTTTGCTTACAAAAGATATATGTTTGTCTCTTTTCAAATCGTTTTATTCCAAATAATATACATAAAAAATATCGCTAACATAGAGCGAATGGCCCTTTCAGCCACGTACCTAATCTTTGTTCTTACATTCTGGCGGGTAAACAAAAGTACACACCTTATAATTTAAATAGCGCAATCTACTGGCACACATGAGTCCTAACATACTCCCCATCAAGAAATTATTCTTGATGTAGAGGAAGTTTACAGAGTTGAAAAATTGGTCTTTTAAATAGACCTTTAACAGTTTTAGGAGTTACTATACTCTTACCACACCATCCTTACCTGTATGCGTTTCAATTATTTTACCTAAAGGCCAGGTTGCTGGAGGAATATTATCCTTTTTAATAATTACAACTTCTCCAACTTTAAAATTATTGTTGGGATACTTCCATTTAGTTCTGTTTTGTAAATTATTTAAATAATCAACTTTTTACTTTCTCCCAAAACCTAATTTCATTTTTTGGACAAATCCCAATGGGAACGAAGAGAAAGTTTATCATTATTGCTATGCTCAGGAGAAGAGGTAATAACCTCACCTATGAGAAAATGAGAAGGAGTTAAAATATTTAAACTATCTGGATCATTGTCACTATCCAAAGAGACTAGAGGCCTTGAGTTCAAAATTACCTCTACTTGTGTTAACAAAATGCTGAACTCCTCAAATTTGTGTTACCAATGACCCTTTTTAAATGGTATTTAACCCTCTTAACTCCTGTTTCTCATAATCCTCCAAAATGAGGACTCAATGGAGGGATAAAATGCCACTCTATATTCACTTGAGATAAAAAAAAAAGCAAAAAATGTTCATTTTCACTAAGTTTCGAAAAGGAACCAAGGGGTTGAACAATCTTGCCGATTGCGAAAAAAAAAAACGCTTAGTGATATTACCTGGAAAACTTACTTTCAAATTGAAAATAAAGGTATCTTTCACAGAATTCCAAGTGAGTCCTAGGGCCTCGGAACATTCATCAGGATGGATTTCCTAATCAGTGGTATCTCCTACCCAATGTGAGGAAATCGGGAAAATACATCTGGTGAATTGGAACGCCACTTCCTTAAGTGGAATCCTCTTGCTTCTAGTACTTTATAAAGTGTCTTTATCGAATTGATTGCCTCCTCCCTCGAAGTGGCTCCTGCCATTAAATCATCGATGTAAAAAGATTATTTTATAAGAATTGAAACAGTAGGATCATCTCTTTCTAGATCTAACCCCACTTGAAGCAAGCAGCGAGTAGCTAAATATGGTGCTGATGCTGTACCATATGTTACAGTGCACTGTTTATATTCCTGTATGGAAAAGACCCTTGATTCTCTACACACAATGCTCTATAAATTTTGATTTTCCCGATCAACTAGTATCTGCCTATACATCTGTTGGATCTCGGCTGAAAAGGCAATTTCATTTAATCTGAATTTTAATAAAATTGTGAAGAGGTCAGGCTGTAACATTTTACCTATTCCCAAAATTGAACTGAGAGAACTTCCATTAGAAGGTTTACAAGTGCCATGAAATACAACGCGTAATTTTGTTGAAATACTGTCACCTTTCATAACAGCATGATGAGGAAGAAAATAAATTTTAGAGTCCGTAGAATTCAAATTTTTTCCCACGAGTGTCATATGTCCCAATGTCTGATATTCCCTCATAAGATTTTTATACTGTCTCTTAAAGTCCTTATCGACTTCAAATATTTTCTCCATTGCAAGAAAACGAGAAATCGCTGTCCCCTTAGTATTACTCAATCTTGAGGTGTCTCCGTATTTTGGTAATTTTAATATAAATCTAACTTGATCATTATATTTAAAAGTTGATTGGAAATTATCTTCACAAAATAATTCCTCATCAGATAAAAATTGTTTTTTAACGGATAATTCCACCATTTCCTATAACTCTGAAGAAGCGAATCGGTTTTTAATTCGTTCTCAGTGCTCAAAAAAGGAGAATATAATTCATTTGGTTCCTTATTTTTAATATTAAGCTTTCCTGCTACAATCCATTCAAACATAGTTCTTTGAACAATGGATTCATTTTTAGAACCAACAATTTTTCCACTGCGAAGATTTAAAAAAAAAACAATCAGATCCTAAAATTATATCACATTAATTAGGATGCATAAAATCCCCACCTGATAGAGTAATTGATTTCAAATAGTCCAAATCCTTCACATCCAAAACCTCCGAAGGTATTTGTGAAGTGACTTTATTTAAAATAAAAGCGTTCACTTCAATTCTCTCATTTGAAAACTATGATCCGATAACCAGATCTACACTGCCTTTAGTTTTTGACCTGCACTAATCCCTGCGATCCCGCGGAGGGAAATTTTACTGTGGTTTCTCTTTAAACCTAAAATATTTATAACTCTTTCCAAAACAAAACAACTCTCAGACAGAATCTAATAATGCTCGGCATACAAACGTTTCATTATTATTATAATATATTTTTAGATTTGCAGTAAGGAGAAAAGAAAGACTTCTCATTGTTCACCGAAGCCCTAGAATAAATCCCTAGACCCCAGTTTGACCTTCGACCTTACTCGCTTCGCTGTTCTTAGACTCTGCGCTAGCTCCTTCCCCTTAGGGTGTTCGTTTCCCTCTAACGAAGATGCAAACGCATTTCCGTTAGACCTATTTTCATGTAAAAGAGTATTATGGGACTTATAAAAGCATAGAGAACATTTTAAATGATGATTAGGCAAAAATTATATTTATGATTATTTAAACATAAAAAGCACAATAAAAAACGTTTCACCAAATTTTTACTAAAATTAACATCCATATTCTTAAATTGAATACACTTAAATAAAGGGTGTGTTCCTTTACATTTCAAACATTTTAAAATTTTATCGTTTTCAATATTAGAATTTACATAATTACTCCGTATTGGAATTTTACATTTAGATTCATTATTTAACATTAAGTCTAAAGAAGAACACCTCACGTTTAGGAAATCAAGGAAGGCTTTCATGTTAGGAAATTCTTCTTCAGATGATTTAATAACCCATGAACGTCTACATTCTGGATCAATTTTTTGCAATAATAAAAAAATTAACCTGCAGTCTTTACTAGAAACCTGCTCACCTAAGGCATTAAGACCTCTTAGGCATTCATCACTTGTGTCCAATAACTTACGCAAATTAAAACTATTGGCTTCGAAAATAGGTTTTTGATCCAAAAACGTTTTAATTAATGACTGAACAATTTGTTTTTTTGTTGTCATACCTATCTAACAGTTTTTGCCATGTTTCTTCATACGAATCATTAGATATAAACGAAGCTGGCTCATTAATTCGTAAGAAGACCTTTCAAATACTGGAATTTTTCAATGTTCGATACTGACACTTGTGAATGTACAGTAGACACAAATAAATATTTGAAATTTATCCAGTCCTTAAATTTTCCACTAAACTGTGGTATACTCAATTTTGGCAACCTAAAATTACTAACATTTGAGTTCGAAGTAATGAACTCGCTACAGAATTCCACTTAGATTCAAAATACTTAATTTATCTAATTTATCTTTAAATTTCGGATTCAAATTAAAATATCTTTCTTCAAATTCTTCGAGTTCAGATTCCTCTAAACTCAAAGTCGAATCTAATCGTTCGAATTCTTTAAATAAATTATCCAATCTGGATACACGAATAGAAATTTTATTTTTAGTACTTATCTCATCAAAAGTACTTTCTAGCCTGTTTAAAGATGCTTTTATGCGACCTCTGGCTATTCGACTTTGAGCTTTCTCTGTTTCGCTCATATTAAAAATTTTCACACAAAAAATCCAAATAAATAATGCAAATATATGCAGTAAAATAATGTAATCAAAGATAATTTAGTTTTTTTTTCATTCAAATTAATTCTAGGCACTTGAAAACACAGTAAGTTCTAATGTAAATTTCTCAATATCGATACTGAAAAGATGGCTAACAAAATGGCGAATTTCAATTAATACAAACAAGTCAAAAGCAATCATCTTCAAAAAAGGCCCATACAGAAATAACTTACCACCTCTCTGTCTCTCCAGGAACACAATCAAATGGTAAAGGCAAGTAGAGTACCTTGGAGTTACCCTCGACAGCAAGCTCACGTTTAAAAACCACCTCAGTAAAATAACCTGCAAATTTAAAAAGAAACTCCATGCATTACATCACCTTTTCAGAAAAGAAAATCCATGCTCTAAGAAAACAGAAAAGAACCATCTACCTACAATATTTCAATCAATCCTCACCTACGCATGCCCCATTCGAGGAATAGCCGCCGGACAACACATGAGCAAGCTCAGGTACTCCAAAACAGAGCCCTGAGAATCATTCTTGACTATCCTGTTTACGTTCCTAGAAGATACCTTCACAAAGATATTAAAATCCCTCCTCTCCACGAAAGAATCAGAGAACTATCAGAAAACTTCCACGGACAATTAAACCTACATGTCAATCCGACCATCAGAGTCCAGACAGACACCGATCCAGGAACGCACAGACACCCGGCACATTCAACTAATATTCAAGAACTTTCTTGAAAACCAAAACCAAAACCTAGGCTGCCTCTTCTCTCACTGACCAGCATCTGCATCTGCCACTCGCTGAAATACTCCTGCCACCCAAGGCTCGTCCCCCCCTCCGGGAAAGAGAATAAACTTCACTATGCCGATGAGCTGCTTTGCTCGCCCTTCAAAACGGGCCAGCTAACTGTCCTCTTCCTTCCCTCCACGGCTCCAAGAACGGCCTGGGCCACTGCTTACTTAATTACTTATTTTCTCATTTCAGATACTGTACGGAGAAGTACTCCGAGTGCTGGCTCTCCAATGACAGTATATCCTCGATTCAGTACAAATAGCATGTGATTCTCTACTTCTGGACATAGAAATGTTTGCTATAAAAACCATAAATATTATCACATGTATACATTAAGGCCCTTAAGAAGCTCTATAAATTAGTGGAAACAGATCACAAAAAAGTATTTTCTCACTGCAACACAAACTTTTTAGTTTGTTACCTGTAATAGAAAGAATTCTCTTAGTTTTTTTGATGACCTAAAACTATACTTTTTATCTAGAACCAAAATTATATTACTTGATATTTTTAAAGAAATCTAGAAGGTGAATTGTTTTTGAGAGATTTTTATACATTACTCTACAGAGAGAGAGAGTTATATTTATTATAGTTCTAAAATTAATAGAGCTAAGTCTTTATTACAGCAGCAGATGCTATTCAGAAATTCCTCACTGAGATGTCAAGTTGAGGGGAAAGAAACATATGCATTCCATCTTCTACCACTAAATAATAATATCCAGGAACAAAAATCCTTAGGAAACGTAAAATTTTTCTTTTCGTTCTACTTAACAATTTTAGTTTTGATTAAGATTTTAAGTTTCAGTGGATAAATTTACGATCTGAAATTGCCTAGTTTGAAGCAGAAGAGATTACAGAATTTGTGTTAACGAAATATGTGAAAGATTCCGTAAATATTGAAGACCTAATTCATTCACGGACCTTGTTGGATCAGATAATTCAAAACTTAAGGGTAGGTAGTGGTTCAAATTCGAAAAAGTACCAAATGCTTTGAGTGAGTGAGTGTGGTGTTTTATGGCGCAAGAGTACTGCGCCACACATTTGTTAAAATATTAAAATCTTAAAAAAACATAGAAATATAAAATACATGCACATATATAAAGTTCAAATTAAAACACTGTTTAAGATAACAAGTCAAATTAAATATAAAAGTCCAATTTTATAGATAAAAGCAAATATATATATATTTTGGTGGGTCCTTCTTCGACCAAGTCATATAAGGTTAATTGAGATGAATTAAAAAAGGTGATGCGATAATGATTATAAAAACGCGACTATTTACTAAAATGTGCCGAACAATCACGTGTCATGCAAGGTTTCATGTGTTATGCAATATGTCATGCAAAGTTTCGTCTTCGATAATCTTGCATGAAGGACATCAGGAGCATCTTCCCCTAACAACAAAAGCCTGCACGTAAAATGAGTATATCCAATGCGAAGGGCGATTCGTCTGACATCGGCCCTTCTCATTGGCATCCCAAGCCGTGCTCCAATGGCAGGCTTTACAGAGTGCAGTTTGTTATTCAACTGCAGACTCTATGAATCCTGTCAGGGTATTAAAATATGATGCAGGATGACGCACGTCCTGTCTGATAGGGGAACTGCTAGCGGCAGAAGGGCCGTTGCCAACCGAACCGCTCTGTCCACTTGCTCTTTACTCATGATACCTGAGGTGGCTTGGTAA
Source organism: Trichonephila clavata (assembly GCA_019973975.1). Taxonomy (NCBI): domain Eukaryota; kingdom Metazoa; phylum Arthropoda; class Arachnida; order Araneae; family Nephilidae; genus Trichonephila; species Trichonephila clavata. The sequence goes on along the minus strand of BMAO01032427.1, from coordinate 9,602 downwards.
ATGTGCAAAATGCTATAACGAAGCCCTTGCCATACAATAGACTTGTGATGTCAAGTATATTACATACCACTGGATGACACCAATCGTTGCAATTTTCAAGCACTTCTAAGAAATTCATGCTGTCAGCAGGCCCGTATCCAGAAATTCGTTTCGGGGGGCGCTCAAGGACGAAAATCACTCAAAAATGACGTTTAATATTTTATTTTTTGTGCAAGAAAAAGATGCAGTATAAGGTGTACAATAAACATCTATTATAATGTTTGAAAGAAGTTTAAGCATTCTTTATGGTTTAACAAAAAATACCTGCTAATAGCAAAATTCATATCAGTATTGATTTTTCTCCCGAACATACACCTTAAAAAAGTAACTTTCTTGATTTTTTCTTTGCCAAGCGGTCGAGTACTTCCTCCGGATCAACAACAGTATCCCAGTGAATTGACATCATCGCTAGTGCACTTAGCCTGTCGTGGCCCATCACACTACGAGGTAGAGTTTTTATCCTCTTCATTGTCGAAAACGATCTTTCGACGCTAGCCGTTGTGACTGAAAGAGTAGCCATAACCTTGAGAAGAAGATTCATCGCACGAAAAAATGTTCCGTCACAATACTCCAACAGTTTCAAAATTTCGGTCGATGGATCAATTGATGATATTTTGGCACACCATAACTTGTACTCAGCTTGAACTGCGGACAATGGCATTTCGTCTTGAAAGTATGGACCTAATTTTTCCAGTTCATTTATTTTTTTCTCGCAAGCATATCCTGGCAGTAGCAGTTGGAAACTTGATAGAATATCTTCGTTCTTGATGAATCTGTCAGTCAAATTTTGTATCAAAGTATCGATACAAGTAATGAATGTAGTGACTCTGAAATACTCTTCATTCGATGTCGTTTGCGGATTTGCACTAGATTTCTGTCGTGATGTAACTCTAGGAGCTTGAAGTTCAGTGTCAAAAAGGTTTGCAGAAAATTTCGACGCCACTTGAAAAACTTCTGTGAAAGTGTCGTTAGCGGTTTCCCGCATTTGTCGGAGTGAACTCAATACTTCATTTGTATACTTCACAGCGGAAACTAAATCTGAAGATTTATTTTGAAGGAAAATCGACAGTGGAAGGGTCAAGCTGAACAGTTTCTCACAAACAACAATGCTCACTAAAAATTCACTTTTTTGACTCGCTGAGTGAAGAGTCGATGCCGTTGAAGATATAGTCCACGTTCTTTGAGCGATTTCTTCTAAAGCCATGACAATGCATTCGAAGAGTTCTAAAAACACGATGATACTGTCGTGCCTTTCGATAAATCTTGTGTCACAAAGCCGGAGAAGTCGTTTCTTTTTACTGTCTGGAGCATGTTCTTGGATAGTTTCTTGAAAAATTTTGTTTGCATTCGAATGATTCCTGAACAAATTTACAACTTGACTAACAACTCCAAGACAGTTGCGTATTGCTGGAACCGACATGACATTCGACAGAGTAAGGTTTAAACGGTGACTGGCACAATGAATGTATCTTGCCTTGGGATAATTTTCTCTAATTCTTGTTTGAACTCCACTTAAATGACCTGCCATATTTGCTGCCCCATCGTATCCTTGCCCAACACACTTGGTCATATCAAGATTGAGCTCATCACATCGCTGCAGAATAACGTTTGCCAGATTTTCAGAAGACTGATCGTTGATTGGGATGAATCCGACAAAATCTTCACGAAGAACAGGAGCTTGGAGATCTGGGATATCGACGTACCGGATACATAGTGATAACTGCTCAGTCCCTGAAACATCCATTGTTTCATCGCCAAGGAGACTAAAACATTCTGCATTTGAGATTCTGTCAATAACTTTTTCAGTGACAATGTCGGAACACGTCTGAATGACTTCATTTTGGATGATAGGACTCATATAAGTAGCGTTTTTGGAGCTATTAAGTACATGTTTTTCTAAATTTTTATCACCAGACTCAATTCTGAACCGCAAAAGAGCTCTAAACTTTCCATCTTTTTTTTCAGGTCGTGTCAAAGATAAGGCACCACTATCATGATCGCCTCTTAGAGGTAATTCTTGTTCTGCACAAAAAAGAATTGTGCGAATAATCGGTTCGATTGCAGCTCTATTTTCAGCTATCTCTTTGGTGCGTTGACTATCCAATTGGGATGCTATATCAAGCTGTTTTCCGCCTGATATCTTGAGGAATGAAGTGGCTTGCAGAACACACACTTTGTGATATTCTTTTTCCATGTGTTTTTTGAAAGATTCTTTAGCTTTTTTCCAGTCTCGAAACCGACAGACACAAGTTTTCCTGGATTTTGATGACCCCCTTTTTCAACGCCTTCATGGAAAAATAACCAGTAAGGTTTACAATACACGCTGTCTTCACTCGCTGAGTATGCCAGCCAAGCAAAATCATTAGTAATCCACTTGGGTTGAAAACTCCTATTGTGTGATTTTTCTGTAGGGAATTTGTATGGTTCTTTTGGAAGTAGTTTGGTTGAAAGCACATTTTTTTTCGTAGTGTCATTGAGAGAATTTCGGTTCGTGTTCCCAATATCAAATCGATTTGCTTGCCACACAGGGTGAACGATTTCTTGAAAGCCGGTTGAAGTGACTGGGTCTGATATGTTGTCATCGGAGTTCAAATGAGAGATATTGTCCCCATCTGCAAAATAAAATTTGTATTCTATATAACCATTTATCATAATGTCAGATATTCGCTAAAGATGGTTTGAAATATACTGCTCACTTTCTTCGTCTATGCCTTCGACGCGAAAATTCGTTTTCGGTCCCGAGTTGACTTTGAAACTAAGGTTGCTTTGTTCATTACACTCACTATTGTTTGGAAAGTTTTCTGTAAAATATAAAAACGTGCATTTTTAGAAATTTACTAGTAAATATTTTCGCAAGAATCAAAACAATGTCGGTCAGTTAGAAAAATGCTGAAATTCAAATTAAATTGTAAATTTTATTTATTTTTACGAAATCAAACAATCAAAAACAAAACGAAATCAAAAAATCAAAAACAAAACGAAATCAAAAAATCAAAAACAAAACGAAATTAAACAATCAAAATTTATCAAAATCAAAGAATCAAAACAAAAAAAAATCAAAACGAAATTGAATCAAAATCAATGAATCAAAACAAAATCAAACGAAAGCTACAATGAATTTAATTTCCCTCGAAATCGATCACAACATAACCTTGGAGTTGGCATTCAAAACGTCACTTTACTCACTATCAACATTTGCTGCATCATCCAAATTATATGCTTTCGGCTTCTTGAAAAACGATGTAATCGTTGGTTGACCTTGACGACGTTTCATATTTGGTCTTTCAAAAATCTCGAATGTTTGATAGAAAAAAATGATTGGATTGTACACAAACCCACAACACTCACGTGCCACGTTTTTTTTTTTTGGTTATGAATGGCGCAATCACGTGCCACGTGCAATTGGGATGCGAAATATTCCATCTCCATCTGGTGGCGCGTGAGCGAACTAAGCCGGAGTATCGAAAAATTCAAATTATTCGAAAGTAAATTACGATTTTCCATCGACAAAAAACTCAAATTTCAAAGAATAGAAAATTTTATACTGAAGACTTTTCAGTTAAAAATTTCAAATGAAAAATTTTTCGAATTTCAGGATTTCCGGGGGGGGCCCGGGCCCCACGGGCCCCTCCCCTGGATACGTGCCTGATTCAGATACTCCCTCAAAGTGATATGGTTGGAGTTTGTAACGTATATCGACCCTATACCAAAGCTACCACCAAGCTACCACTTTCAATTACCATCAAAGATTCTCCCCTAATGAACATGCTGACGAAAGCTATGACGAGTGATGTAGATCCAAATAAGGCTCGATTGTCCGATACTGTCAAAGTAAATTTTGGAACGTGCAGCTGTACTGTCACCACTGTAGCAATGCCATGGATCGCATGGCTTCCAAAGGGGTTAAGCTGAATTTTGACTGCGTTCAGCCTTGTATTGCCGATATAAATGTCTTTAATGGAGAGACGTTGGTCAATCGGTTTGGAGACCAAATCAAATCCTACTTTCCCGATACATTTATTGCCATTATGGAAATTGAATTGAATGTGCGATACTTTTACGCCCTAAGAGATGCTTCAATGAATATGGTTCGAGTTGGAGGTCGAATCTTGAAAATGGTGGCCTTTCCCGAGTCTAATTTGAAACAAACCAATGTATGTTTGGGAGATTTGAATTTATTGGCACAAGTGGAACCCAATCAAGACAATATTTTTGCACAGAGTACAATGATCAAGTGAAAAACGACTTGTGAAGATGATAATGCTGAAGAACTGTAGTGGATTTATTCCTGAAGCCGAAAACTTGGAATACTTCAGACGTGTATGAATTCAAGAAACAAGTATGAGTTTGTTTAAAATGATTTTCTGTAAAAATAAAAATATTGCAACTTAATCATAAAAATATTGTAAAAGGACAACTTAAAAAAAAAAAAAAAGAAAAAAAAAATTTTTTTTTTTTTTTTTTTTTTTTTTTTTTTTTTTTTTTTTTTTTTTTTTTTTTTTTTTTTTTTTTATAAGGTTTATTTTTTTTTTTTTTTTTTTTTTTTTTTTTTTGGAAGTTTCAATTTGTGAATAGGACATTTACTTAATACATACTTAGTTGTGAATCCTTTGTTGATGGGCATTATGAGTAGAACAGTCGCTGTGCAACAAGCTTCGGATTTGAATTAATCACTTTTTTGGTTGAGATATAACTAGTATCATCATAAATCATAATCGTGAGGCTCAAGATTTCTCTTGAAACAGCCGTGGCAGCACAATGACATCTGGGTCACTTATATCAGAAATTGCTTCTAATACACCCACGGCCCTTAACAACACGGCATTATACATCAAACGAGGTAGCTCTACAGATTTATTTTCCTCTGCATTTTGGAATATACTCTGCACATGGGGAAGAATATTCGAATCGACTCAGCATGTATTTATTTTAACTTTCGATAAACCAATTATTGATGGGTGTTTCAATGTCGTCTGTATGTAGGGTTAATTTTGTTAATACGGTTTTGAATTGAAAGCTTTCAATAAATGTTTCAGAGATGGCCATTTTTGGATCGAATGTAAGCAATGGCTTTAGGATCATTTTTCACAATCTTTTGTAGGATTATTGTTAATATTTTCACCGGGGCTCTGATAAATTACGAATCAGATTCATACATTAACGATCGACTTGGAAAATCGGGCCGTCATGCAGGGCTCGTTTTCATAATTCATCGGTTCGTGAATTAATTTTGGTACTTTAAATCTGCTTCTGTTCGGGCTAACTTGATGAGGTCGATAGGATTTTGTCAAAAAAGTCTTGTAACGGCAAGAATGACATCACCCTTTTTGAAAAACATGCCTGGCACAGGTTTCAGGCACCATCCAGTAAAAATGAAGGGCGATGAGAGTTTTCACAAAGGAATGAAATATTTCTAGACCAAAATATTGATTCAAATGTTTTCACATTATGAGATTTGTCAAATTATTGTTTTTTTTCTATTTTCCCTGCACTCGATTTTACCGGTGCTAACATACAAACGGTGGGCTCCATATTATGACACTTTGTTTTTAGTTTACGAAACAGCTATGACGGGCATGGAAAAAATGGGTTGTGAAACGTCCCTGTGGCTGGAAAGTTTTAAAGCTTTTAAGAGTAAGCAAAAAATGTTAAAACACTTGCAAGCCATCGTCAAAAATAACAAAGGCTTTGAATGGAGTAATTAAAACATTTTCAGCACAAAAAAGGTGTCAAGGTACTGCTTTGGCTACAGTGGTAGGGTAGGTATATCTTATATTGATAATTAATTCAATCCAATTCAGGATGTTTTTTTACATTCGGGTTCGTCCGTGTGTAAAGTAAAAGCATTGAGTTGTTGTCAACCCCGGAGCGTGATAAGGTACCTTTCTGCCCCGACCAAACGTTTGAAAATGTTTGCAAGGGATACAATGAAGATGCTGAAAACTCCTGCTGTCGGTTGTGCGATTGTACTTTTTACAACTGTCTACCTCATCAAACGATGGAATGTCACGACCGACCATTGCTGAAGCCTTGTCGTATTATGTCAAGAAATGACTTCTTCCATATGGTCAGGATTAATGTTTCTCGTACCTGGTTAGCATGGGTTGTGGGAACTGGAATAGCGCTGTAGTCGTATGGATTGCGTGGAAGGTATACAAGAAACAAGGCTAAAAATGATACAGTATTTTACAAACGTTAAAGCTTCAACGACGAACTCATTGCTCACATTACGCCAACCGCCATCGGTTGGATCCAAGTCTTTTTCCACGTTACACGACCCGAAACCCTTTCAAAGACGCAATTACTTTGGAAAATTGTTCAAAATAACATGTGGTGGAAGCGGGCCAAGGTTTATATTTGAGCATTTGTTGAAAAATAAGGAAGAAATTGGCTATCTGTACATCTGATGAAACAAAATTTATACATTCAATTTGATGTGAAATTTAACGGAGAACTAGCTATAGAATGCAATCGATATGATCAAGTGGTAGAGGTCTTGACGAGCTGGCACGAGAATGGGGCATGTAAAATAGTTTAATGTATGAAGTGACTAGACTAGAGTTGTTGTATTTCTTTATATTGTTGATTAATCGGAAATTAATTGGACAACTGTGGATTTCCTGTTGCGGGAACAAAGGTCATGCTCATTTAATTGCAGCTCGTGCGAAGCAACTGACAAGCAAGCATACATAAAAAAAAAAAAAAAAAAAAAAAAAAAAAAAATTTTTTTTTTTTTTTTTTTTTTTTTTTTTTTTTTTTTTTTTTTTAGCTCTTTAGTTTATATTGACAGCTTTCTATCAACAATACATTATTTTTTGGTTGTTCAACTTATGGTGCAGCTACCTTCAGAATGATTCAATGTCATTTCATTGGGGAGTCGTAAATTATTTACAACTTCTGCCTCCTCTGGACCCATGCTTAAAGTAATCTCATCGTCGCTCAACGTGATTCGATTTCCTTTTTCTTTTCCGCTTTGCTTTGAATCATTTTTTGTTTGAAAACAAATCTTGTGTTCGACAATGTTAGAGCCATTTGTATCATTGGAACATCCACTAGGTCATTTTTCTTGATCCAGCATGATGTTCAAAAAAGTTTAACCACTCTTGGACTAATTCTGGGTAAATGGCCTCCTTGGGGTCGGAATATTCCAGTACATGTTTTGAGCTGCTGTTAAACACCATGCATTCAAGGTACTCCTCTTTCATTTGAATTTCGATGTAAAGAATATTGGGATTAGTTTGTATTTTGAAACGTTTCCAACCTCGAACTGAGGAATCATTCAGTAGGGAAGGATTGCAGTGTCAACAAACTTTGTACATTTCGGTTTATAATCATAGGTCGGTTTACGATTTTCCAACCACGGGAAAACTAAAAACAAAAAAAGGATTTTTGGTGCATGAAACCCATCACGACTCCATCTACACTCACTTTTTCCATAGTCTGATCTAAGATTAAAATGGGGGAAATGTAATGAATAGGAGTCCAATAGGTACTGGGCATTCATTTATATATTACGCTGTACACTTCGTAAGGATAACGTACTACAACCGTGTAGGTTGCCTTCCATTGACGGCCAAGGCTACAAAACTCTTCTCTTCTTTGCTATTAGGGACGAGTCCCATCAAACATTAAGCGAAGGGGCCATTCATAATTAAACCCACATTTTGTAGGACTGTTTTCAGACTCTTGGCCTTCGTGAGCAAGCAAATAACTTCTGTAATAGGAAGAGAGAACGTCTTGGATCAAACCATAAGGGTGTCGCATGGAAAGACGTTTTTGAATCACTCCAGCTGAAATGGCCCGTTCGTCGGGCAAATGAAATCTTTTACCGGTTGGAAAGGAATCATTTTAGGAAGTGCAATATTTTCTTGGGTCAGGAAGGGAAGCGTGATGACATCTCGACGCGTTTTCCATTCTGAACCCACCGAGAGAACCTGTTGCATAGGTTCATTGCTGATGAGACAGATGCGGTACAAGGATTTCGGACACGTTTCAGACGGTTCAAAGTAACACCCCCCAGGAGAGGGCAAGTCATTCTTATCCAAATATAACACACAATTCTTGTACATGAAAATGTAATCACTAGCCGCTCGAGCCACACCTTGCAAATAGGCAGCCACGAGAGAAGGATCACTCACAAAATAGGGCGTGGCATACAATTGAAACGTGGCTGAATCTTCTAGCGAAGGCATAATGATTTTGGAATTGCCCAAAACGGCAGTCCAGGAATCATGTTCACAAGCTACCGTAAGAGGAGCTTCTGTTTTGAAAAACACTTTGAGAGCTTCGGCAAAAGTATGTTTGGCATCTGTGGTTAAGCGATCAAACCGATACAGGTGTAAGAGGGACCAGTTGGTAAAGGATTCATCGGCAAAATCCAAAATGACAGTAAAGTCTTCAATACGAAACGAGGTACAGCCATGAAAACGAGCGTAGAGAGAACTGTATCTTGGAAAGTTCATTCTTGCTTTATTCAATAAAATATTTTTAACAATTCGAATTGAATTAAAAAAAAAAAAATTTTTTTTTTTTTTTTTTTTTACTAGCCTTTATAAAGCTTTTGAGATCTTTTCAACATTTCAAAGGTAGCTTGATGCACACCAAACAAGTTGCTGCAAAGTCGTTTCCATTGATTCAAGTACGCCTGATGAGTTTTGGAAATAATACAGGTACAGACGCATAATCTTCTAACCATTCCGCGTGTTCCTTCAAATAATCTTGGCGTTTCTTTGGATCTGTATTGAACCAACTCAGCAAGTCTGACATTTTTAATTTGGTTTTTAGCAACAAAAATACCAGCAACGCCATTTCTTCCGTGTCTTTCAACTTTTCAACACGAGTGTGTATTGTTTGCATTTGATCCAATGTAAACACTCGTCCTTTTCGTTCCATCTTGATTCAAAACATGTCTGATTCTTTCCCTCAATGGGAATCGGTTCAAAGATTGAATGAACAAATCAAGGTGACACCACCAACGTGCCAATACGTTCTTTGTTGCATCAAACCAACTGTTTCAACATTGAAAAAGATTTACGAAAACTTTTAAAAATTAACCATAAACCTCTCGTCTGGTTTATCAACACGTTTCAAAAGCACCGAGTTCGAGTGGAATACGCAGTCTTATTACGCAAAGGGAACTGAGCGTCTTTGGACCCATTGCCCCCAACAAACCCATGGCATCCTGTCCAAACGATTTCAAAAAATCTATGGAGCCTTTCAACCCACTTTTGTTGGGCTCTTCCTGGTGCATCAAAAAGCTGTGGGGTGGACGAAACCCTCCCTTCCCAACCATTTCAGTTGAACCTTTAGAGACCGAATTACAGACTAAGTTAAGAGATTTATTGCAACAGCAAGTCGCGTATCAATGTTTAAAGGAGGAAGGAAGAAACAATCGAACAGCATCGGTGAAAGTATTGCAACAGGTAGCGGAATGGTTACATATACCCCATGCTCTCAGTATGAATCAAAATGCTTACGTCAAGGATCAGCTGCTCCAGCTCTTGTCGAAAGGCATCAGAGAAAAAATTTAAAACACATACCTCAAGACGAATCGGAATGGATCC
>BMAO01032426.1:0-18027 GCA_019973975.1 Trichonephila clavata | reverse complement strand
AAATTCGAGGCTTTATTGTAAAAAACTGGTTTACATTTATGATTCAAATATTGTCCATCGCTGGCCCTACTTTCTCCCATCTTTCGGGCAGCGTACGAATCCCGCGTTGAAAAAACTGGTCATCTTTTGAAGCGATCCACGAATCGATCCAATTTTTGCTTCTTCATAAGACCGGAAGTGCTGCTCAGCCAGGCCGCGTGCCATTAATCGAAACAAGTGATAATCCGAGGGAGCAACTTCTGGAACACGGCGGGTGGGGTAGGACTTCCCATTTCAACGTTTCCAAGTATGTCTTGCCCACTTTCGCAACACGGGGTCGAGCATTGTCATGCTGTAAAATCACTTTATCATGTCTCTCTTTGTATTGCGGCCGTTTGTCTTTCAATGCTCGTTAATTGCGTTCGATAACGATTGCCTGCGATTGTTTCAGTCGGTTTTAACAACTCATAATACACTACGCCGAGCTGGTCCCACCGAATACCGAGCTTGACCTTGGAACCGTGAATATTTGGTTTGGCCGTCGACGTGGAAGCATGGCCGGGATATCCCCATGATTTTCTGAGCTTGGGATTATCGTAATGAACCCATTTTTCATCCCCAGTCAAAATGCGATGCAGAAATCCCTTCCGTCTTTGCCTTGCAAGCAGCTGTTCACAAGCAAACAAACGCCGTTCAACATCTCTCGGCTTCAACTCGTACTGCACCCAATTTCCTTGTTTCTGAATCATTCCCATGACTTTCAGGCCTTGTGAAATGGCTTGTTGCGTCACTCTTAATGATCCTGCCAATTCTTGTTGCGTTTGACACGAGTCTTGATCAAGTAATGCCTCCAATTTTGCATCTTCGAAAACCTTCTCTCTTCCACCGCCATGCTGGTTTTCGACGTCAAAATCACCGTTCTTGAAGCGTTGAAACCACTCTGGGCACATTCTTTCACTAATAGTGGCCTCACCATAGGTATCTGAGAGCATTCTATGAGCCTCAACCGCAGATTTCTTCATATCAAAGCAGAAAATTAAAACCTCCCGCAAATGACGAGAATTTGGCTCGTAAGCTGACATGTTTAATCGAGAATAACTTTATGATGCCGAAACAAATCGACTAATATTTCGATGGCGTTATGTTTACAAATACCTAAGCTTATTGTAGGCTATCTACGATCTATTTATTTCGACTACCACTTACCACTACAGCCATCTATTACAAAACGGCGGAAGCAAAGTTGTACACCTATATATATATAATATATATACGCAATAAAAATATAAAAGAAAGAAATGAATATCGGATCAATAAAGACATACAAAATAGAACCTAGATGAGAAAAAAGTTTCGGTAGGCTATAATTTAGTTGGTTGTCAAAAGGCAGAAATTTTTAAATGTGCAAGATGTTCAAAATATGCGTGGAAAAATTGTAAACTGTAAAAAGAGAGTTATAATAAAATCTTCACAGCAACACCACTAGCAATGCTGACGTTGAGATCTAACTGTTGTTTGGTGGTTTTGAGTCAGAAGTAGCAAGACAATCAATGTATCTGTGACGAATATTTCTTATGAAGTTAAAAGGGTAGTCATGATCTAAGCAGCATTGGAAAAATTTCTCTGTACTATTGAATTTATCTATTTTGTGGGTAGATAAGTTATTATTTCTAAGTAAAAAAATTCAAAATATATAATACTTCTCTAAATTGATACATGTAAATTCCTGTTCCTCCAGGAATTTAATTCATGGAACAAAAGAATATACTTTGTCAAAAATGTTACAGACTACATTTTTTTTTAATAAGATGAAAGTCTAAATCCAATAATTCAACCTTATTAGAGTTAAGGTTAGTTGTTAGGAGTTTGAGATAGTCAGGGTAGAATGTAATATTTGGTTTAATATCACTATTTTTATCAAAAAACTATTAGATCGTCTATGTAACAATAAAGCACGGTAGTCTTGTGAGCTTTTGAACGTCTGGTCTGTGTTCCATATATAAGTCGAGATTCTCTGGAAAATTCACCAACTTTTTGCCTTCGTCATGTAAACTTGCGTGTGTCTTATTTGTGCTATGTGTTGTCCACATTTTATTTGTGTTTGCGTCTGTGTTTACATGTGCAATAAAGTTTGAGTATCATCAACAAAAGGACGTCTCATCAGTACAACTATAACATCAGCAATAATATGGATATAATCATGAGTAAAGAACGCCTTACCACTCCTTTACACGGCATATATATTTTACATAATTATACTAACTCCAAATACAGACACACACGTATATACATATATATGCGTATGTATATATAGATGCGAGTCAATTTAAAATTCCTTTTTACCAATCTTAATTACCCAATAAAGTCAGATTTTTAGAGAAGAAAAACAACCAGCTGTATTAAGCATGAACTGTATCTTACTAAAAATGATTAGTCTAATGAAAGAAAAGATTTTAATGATGTTGTTTTAATTTCTAAGTAATTATTTTTGTAAGTTTTTCTAATTATGACCTCCTACAATTGTTATGGCTTTTTGTATGCCATTAAATAATACTTGCTAATATAAACTAATTTCATTTTCCATATTTTTCTAACGAGTATTTTAATGAACAAAATACTATTTTTTTATTGAATAATCAAATATTTGTTGTCATTTTCTTTAGATATAACATGTTTGCGTACACTTGAAAAGTGAAATCGAACATTTGGTTTGTACATATTGGATATAAGAGAAATTTATCCGCATGATTATCATTTATTAAAATAGTTCATAATTCCGTTATATTATTGTGTACATAAATGTACAAATTAATTCATCATCATTCGTTGTTATATCCCAAATCACAAAGTATTTCCTAAATACCGGCCCAACATGGCTATCTAAATGTAATTTGTTCTTACCTGTAATTACAAGCATGTTAAATTATTTGTACATTTATTCCCATTTTATTCCATATCTATGGAATAACTTTACAAACAATTTGTTGATAATGATTTTGATGACATTTTTGACGAATATTTGTACATAATAAATATACTCTTATATCATTTATTTGAATAAATGAACTTCTGTTTTGAGTTATAAAGATATTTTTTAAAACTTTAAACAATTAAAATAGGCTTTAAATAGAAAAAAAAATCCTCTTACGTGTTGATATGGTATAGAGTATGTTAAAAATAATTCCGGAGTTTTATAAATTTCATTCAATTAATATATTTTGCGTGGATCTTTTCATGTAACTGATAGAGAAATAATGTTTAAGTTGTATACATTATGCATCACGAAAGTATCCATTTGCGCGCAAGTTTTATCGTAAAAATTTATCTTACCTTGTGTGTATATTTCATATGTATTATATGAGTATCTCATATTAGTAAACGAACTTATCCAAAGATCAGATTTTGGTGGTACACTCTATACTGCTCATCATGCAAATTTATCTCCACTGAGAAGTTTTCTGGCTATAATAATGTGATATTGTTCATGTTCATCCAATAAGTAGTATATAGCTAGCGTCTTCGATTTCTCCCATTGTCTGCAGCCTTTCCACTCTCGCCTGTAGAACAATATATCGGTTTTCCGCCGCCGTAGTTGCACATGGGCAGTCATTACTGTACCCTGAGTTAGCGGTTCCAGCAGTTTAAAATGTTCTTTAAATTCGTAGAAACTGTGAAATACTGTACTCCATAGTCACATTAGTCACGGATTTCGATCATCCACCACCACTTTCTCATGATTCAATCTTAGATTAGTTCATCCTTACATATTATCAACATTATAGTCTGGTCAACATATCACGTTGAAGAGGCAACTCAACATTACGTAAAATAAGGCAAAAGTGCCCACCAAAACTTTGACCCTATACGTACACCACACCAAGGTTCTTTACACTTATTCGATATTCGCCCTGAAAACCATAATGCATGTATATGCATACTTCTAGGAAAACTGATAAGAATCAGTTCTGAGTGATATTTTAATACATCCTACCTGCTTGTTCCGCTCATGTATTAGTTTCTCAGCTTTTTCCTTCCTTTAGCACACCAGTATATGCATGTATACTACTCATGTTCAGAATGCTATCAAAAACTGTTAGTGGCTTGAGATGGTTATTAAAAAGTAATTATTCTTCTTATCAATCAAAAAACAACTATAAAATATCATAATGATATTTAACTTTTAAATGAATGGATAAGAGAAGAGAGTTGCATGATGAAAATGTAGCAAAATGTTAACTCAGAATTAGAGTATGAGTTATAGATCTTGTTTTCAAAAAATTAATCAAACAAATTAGTAATAATTGTATTTGTTAGCTATTCTTTCACTATATATAATATAGATAATTAATCTACACATAAAAATAAATTTGGGATAAACACTCTTAACCCTTTATGCCCCAAATTATGAATTAAACAGAATATCCTAAAATGATTTTTTTTATTACATTATGAAAGGAGACTTGAATATTTTTACAATAATCATACAAAAATATTTAAGAACTATTATTAATCAGAGTTCATAAATTAAATTTATTTTTTAAAGCCATCGGGTCACAAAAACTGAAAATATTTCACAGCTTTGAAAATATAAAGGAACTCGACAACCTTTCAATAAACTGTATTAAAAGTTATGTACCTGTTCTCAATGAAAGTCCCGAAAATGTTTAGTTTTTTTTTCATTCAAGCTTATATATATATATATATATATACACATTGAACATTTCAAATTTTGAGCGAAGAAAAACTTTAAGAGTGGCGTTACTTCTATCGTGACAATTCGTGCTCTAAGTATAGCTGGAATGAGATAAGAAATATTCAAATGGCTGAAATCCACAATACACATTTTGCAAAAAAAACTATAATTTTAATAAAGATTTATACATGTTTACTGATTATTTTGCATTAAGTAAGGAAATGAATATATATATATGGATGACAGTAAGTAAAGGTAAATGATCTAAATTAATTTTTTTAGGAAGCTCATAAGCAAAGCACACAATTGTTTTTCGATTCTTAACCTTCTGTTAGGCGCACGAATCTCTGAGATGCATAGTAAAAATATTTTTGGTTTAGCTTCCGCATGGTGAGCGGAAAGCAACCCTCCTTCTTTTATCTGTCTTTAATCACTCTCAGTAGGATTTAGTGCTAAGGACTCGGTCGACTGCTTCAAATTTCGGATGGCTAGGCCCTTGAATCTGATAGATGCATTCCGCCCAACTACGTAATTTTTAATGCCTTTTCACCTTTCGATTTCATGTTTTTTTGTAAAATAGAGTGTAGTTTTCAGTTTTATCACACGGAACAAGAAATTTGTAATGTTTTTACTGGGAATTGAGTTGTATTTGAGAGATGCCGCACAAAGGTGGTATGAGAGTAACATTCATATGACTCGTCCATTGCCACTCAGGATTGAAGAAATATCTGATGTATACAACTCCCTGTTCAAACGAAGAACAAGATGTAAAACACCAAGAACTTTGAAAAGGAAGCACTGTTCTCCTGGTTCGGAGATCAAGAAAAGAAGACAATAAAAAATTTTTTGAGCAGAATGTGAAAAATTCATCGGTTCATTCAAAGTTAATTTGTAGACTTCAACAAATGATTTTAAAATATAAGTAGGTAGTGTTGATAAAGATACTAACCACTACATTTGTGATGTGTTTTGTTTAAATTGAACTTTCTGATTACATCTTAAATATTATATTACTACGTGTGTAACATACGTATGCACCTAACTGAGTCAAGTTTGTTCCAAAATAATTTCTTTAAAAAAAAGCTTTTACTATTACGTATATTTTTATTACTATTATTTTTTTTCTGTAGACGTAGTTAGTTTTGGCCATTGAGGTGATTAACAATAAAAGTTTCAGTGCTTCTATGTTTTTAAAATTTTCCAACATACGATTTAATACACGAATCTTTTTTCTTCTTACTTTTTTGGGCCACAATTCTTATTTTTTCCACCCTATCTCCCTTTTAACACATGATTACTCTTTAGCTTTATTATATTTAATCTATAATAATAATTCAATGCTTGGTGCTATAGGTACTTCTATCGATTATCTATCACTTCAGTAACGATCCATTATTTTGATAATTAGGTAATACTATAGATAATGCAAAAAAAAAAAAAAAGGTTAAAAAACAAACACTTTACATTATGTTAATTTTTTACATATAACATTGCACTTTTATGAAAAATCTCATTAATAAAGAGATTGAATAATCTTCAAACGTAAGTAGGTGGTGATGCATCTGAGAGATGCCACATACCTATAAATTGGACTTGAAGCGCGCCTAGAAGAGGGTTAAGCTAATAAGTATGTATAACAGCTTCATAAATCTGAAAGTATTTGAAAATATTTTAAAACTATACATATTAGCAATTCCTGCTTCGTTCAGAAGGTAATTTAAATTACTACTTACATATTCACTGCTAATTACGAGATATCTTGTAGTAAGCCTGTGTATAAAAACTACCGGCTACGAGATATCAAGTAATGTGTGCTGCAATTTAAGGTTGATTAAAAATGGCATTTTGAATTAGAATTAATGGAAAAGATAAAATAAAAAATTATTTTGGGCAAAAAACATATTACTTATAACCTTTTTTATTATTAAGCTTAAACTTCGACAATAATATCATAACCTCTACTGATTTATTTATATATAAATATAATACTAAATTTAAAAAAAAATTCTTATTGCTGTGTACTATGAGCTTTAAATCAAGGGTCAACGCAAAGTGCTGAGTTATCGGGCACACTGGACAAAAATTCCTTAGTCTCCATACGTTTTTTTTTTTCTTTTGCTTTGTGCACATTCTATATGGCTCTGTATGCATTTTTTTCCGGTGGGAGGAAGATGTTCTAAGTATTGGAAATTAGTTGTATTTGTGTTATAGTTTTCTCCTGCATTTCTGCAGAAGCCATCATGTAAATACAAAACAGATTCCGTAAATTGAAGCATCCTCATGTTTTTATTACCTAGTATACATTCTCAGGGAGATTTCGAAGTAGTTAAGTGCAATTTTCTTGTGCCCATGGATGAGTTTCTTGATTAGTAAGACATAGATGAGGCGTTGGCTACTTTACAACTATTTATATAACTACCATAGCTTTATAGGTTTTTTCCAGTAAGGATCATTAAATACGTGTATTTATTGACTGTCGCCAGATGAAATTGGGTGATCACTCACAAAAAGAAAAGAAAATATCTTTGTATATAAAGATTTTTATTGAAAAAATAACACTACGAGATCATTTGTAAGTGGCACTCTCTCTCTCTCTTAGCACTGAAATTTTATTTAGTAACCCCCCGCTACGAGTTTTCACGTAGTGTTTTACTTTCAATAAAAATTACAGTAATGCTATTATAACAATATAACTTAATATTTTTATATATTGTTAAATTTTATGTCTTCCATAAAACAAAACCTTGACACCCAGGGCAAGACGCTCTAAATCTGCCTGACAGTGAATGGGTTAAAAAAGAGCTTTTAAAAATAAAGTAAAACGACTTACAAATAATTTTACAAACAAAAATATTTGTCAGGGATTGTAAGAAAAGAAAGAATAAATATATATACAGTGGACTTAAATTATCTAAAACTTTTGGGAGGTTTTACCGTAAAAATTTTATATTACATATCACATAACATGATGGTAGATGAAATGAGACACATAGAGAATAATATTTTCTTCTCAGCCATTTTCAGTTTCACAGAACTATTAATTTTATCTGTCTATAATAGAGGGAATTTTATAGCATCAATCCTGAAATGCACCCTTTATAACGCAAGAATACAATATTTTAATAGTGATATGTTTCTAGGTGTACTTTAAAATACTGTTAAAGCATAAATATTGAAATGTAATTAAAGCTTTTCATTATTTTATTAGTACTTAAAGCAATATAAGACACCATACTATATCTGAGATTTTTAAAAGTTATTCTTCACTCTAGAGTGAGGATAATTTATTTACCCTATTGTCTTGCTTAAAGCTTCGTGTGGTATAGTGTGCTCTCTATTCCTTATCTTTCACATTATATTCAGGTCAGGAGGCCTATTGAGACTCATCAATCTACCGGATACTATTGTTCGTTTGCTCTGTGATGGACTCCCTAATCTTCAGAAGAAAGTAAACCTTTAGCGCTTAGCTGTAAGAAGTAACCTTGAGAAATGACCAAAGAGAAAATTTGCAACCAATTTGTTCTTTCTTAATAAGACTAAGCATAGAACTTTACTCAATTTGCCCACTAATCCAATCCATATATTTAGCATTTATCTAAATTATCATGTAAATAGGACTAAAAATGAAAAAATATAATTTATACAAAAATTATTCACATAATTGGTTATTTTCTTTGAAATTTTGAAGTAAATAATACATATTTATTTTTTTTTGTTTTTAATTTGCAATAAATAATGCCATGCATTAAGCGATATTTATTTAAAACTATTTGAGTTTATTTATGTAAATTGTATAAAACTGTTTTCCAAATTAAAAAAATGTTGTTTCCTAAAAGGCTTTAGTGTATCCAAACAATGTAGCCTTTGATTTTGTACTCACAGTTTTACTTATAAAAGTTTTGAAACCAAACGCTTTGCTCCGTCTTCTTAGAATAAAATAATTAAATACAGTATAAAATAAACATTTGGAAGAGAGAAAAAAAGTAACATTTTAAAAATCTGATCAAATATTATAGTTTGGAATAATATAATCTTACAAATGAAGGGACTTTTTCTAAGAAATACCTAAATAAAGTTTTAAACAACCCTTTAAAGAAACAGGGTACGTGTTGAAACCCATAACAGCAGAAAGAAGGGGAAAGAAGATAGGAATATACACAAGAAAATAATAAATTATACAGATAAAGTATAAATTTTGACCGAATAGTTAGCAACAAAACACAAAGAAAATTTTTCCAATATTTGTTTTTAGATTGTTATATTTTGTACAATCCAATTTGTTTTTTATTAAATACATTCATACAATTGAAACCTTTTCAATCACTTTAGAATGAAGCTATAAATAAAAGAAACCATAAATAATTAATCTTGATTTATGATCGTTTTTATTTTTTTTTAAAAATATTGTTTTTTAAAGTTTGTTTCCTTTTAAGGGTCGATTTGAGAAAGCAGAAATAAATTAAACTCAATAACACAAAAATTCATTTAGTTCTTTCAAAACTTTATATTAGGAAGGTTCTTTTGAAGTGAAGTGAATAGATTACTGTATTATTTATTTTTTTCATAAAATGAATAACTTGCCTTTTGTGTATTTAAATTTTTCAGTTTATTGAAAACGAAGAATTTCACTATATAAAAATAATTAAATAAAAACAGTGGCAATTGTTTTGAGTAAAAGAAATATATAAAAACATATACTATAATACATTTGTATTTTAGGGGACATTCAAAACATTTTCAAAAATATTTTAAGAAATTAACATAGATCGTTATTAGAACGTTTTAAAACAAACCTCGTTTAAATCTGACAATAATTACGTTCTCAGCACTAAAAAATGTAAGCATGAAAAAATACTTGACCAATAGAAAAATATAAAGAAACATATCTTTTGTTAGAATCTGTTTGGAATTTTTTGATTTGTTATTTGTTTCATCAGTATCTCGCACTTAGAAGCAATATGATGTATGTTGGTGAATCACCTCGTACTTTCAAATCCCGTTCTAGTGATGAAGTTGACAACTCAATTTTAGAGCTTAGAATTACTGACCAAAAATATCAGCATCTTACAAAACAGCAATTGATATTAGTCTAAAATGAAGCAACGTTGATGTTTGATGATAGACTTGCTAATCGCCTAAATATTATGAAATGTCCGGGTTTTGAAATAAATAATTTTCTGTTATTTCTGATTTTCAGGCATGTATAACGGGAGTGGAAATTGTCTACATCTCTCACAAAAAAGGCTCCTAAGATATTGTGAATGAGAAAAAAATATGAGGAACATTTTATGGAAAAAGAAGCTTCGATATATGAAACTAGCTTTCATGGCCCGGCGTTGCACGGGCTTATACCGAGGGTATAACTTAATCCCCATGTTAATTTCCTCCTTTCTTTCTGACGCCAACACTTTTGTGTGTAGTTTTGACGCGTACGAAGTGAGTGCATGACCCCTGAGTGCGTGTCATGGCTTTGTCGCTTAACATTTTCCCTTCTCTTCACAAATTCAACACTTCCAATATTATTTTTCGAAATTACTTTGATTTCTTTGTTTCTTTCCTCTCCGCTTAGCCCGGCGTTGCACGGGCTTTTACCGAGTGAATAACTTCATCCCCATGGAAATTTCGTGTTTCCCTCAGGCCGATAGCTCTTATGTGTGCAATGTGAGTGATTTCTTTAACTATGTCATTAAGACTCCCTTTTTCGAAATTTGTTCTTGCGTTGGTGTGGTGTTCTAATTATTAGAGATGGGTGAAAGCGCAGGTGTCGTCCTCGTCACTTGACCATGGTTGAAAATTTCGAGGTCCATCGCCAATAACCCTCGAATAGGCGAACAGTGCGAATCAAAAATCACTCACTCAGTTTTCAGTTCTTTCGTTGCAATTTTTTAGTCCCCGGAAACGAAAATGTAGCCTTTTTAAAGATAGTTGTATGTTGAAAAAAGACAGAAAAGTAGAAATTTTTCAGATTTCATTACTATTTTAAATATTGAAGTAAAATTGTGAGGATTTTTTGAAATATTCAACACACGGGAAAAATGTTTCATGCAATTATCTTTATAAAAGAAGAAATTATTAAATGATTGTTTTAAGTATTTTGAGTGTTTTATTAAAATTTGTTTCGAATGCATAACATACTGCCATGGAAATTCACCTTCCTTTATCAAAGTTCCTGGTATGTGTGTGATTCCTTTATATAAACGTCACTACAATTCCCTTTTTCGAAAAAAAAAATATCTTCCAGATCTTACTAATGTCAAACATGTTTCAGTTCTCTTTCTACTGCATTGTGTTACAGTGGCTTATTTGAGTGTAGAACTATTTTCCCCCTGACTCTCCTCTCAGATATAAGATTTATCTTCAAGTTTCTATTCATGACATGTCGAAAACAATATTGCTTTAGTAAAAAAATAATAAATTTAAACAATAAAAGAAAACTATTTTGATGCTTGAGTAAAAAAAAAGTCATCATTTTTTAATAATAGATAATTTTTAGGAATCTAAAATAATAAAATAATTTTCAGGTTTTCATTAATCAATCAATCGCTACTTACAGTTAGCTTAAAAATGTCTCTCTAGAACGTACTGATTGGAAGGAAATCCAAACTCTCTTTAAATAACCGGATATTTATTTACAAAACCTATCTTCACCCCATCTTAACGTATACATGCCCCATTTGGGGATCTGCCAGTAACACACAATTAAATGATATTCAAAGACTTCATAATAAACAGGTACATCCCAAGATCTGTTCTCCACGAAGAACTTTGTGTTGAACCCATCCACACCCTAATAGCGAATGTTTCCTCGACTTTCCATTCTGCAACTTTCCATTCTGCAATCATGACAACCCAACGATTAGCTCTCAATCTAACTTCATGAACCAGCCTCACCTCATGTACCGTTTGCCTCATAGCGCAACGAAGATACTACCTGATTTCTAAGAATTCCCCCCCCCCATGCTGTTAAACGTAACGAAGACCCCCTTTTCGGATTGTAGAACGAAACGCAAAAGCTGTTTTCCGTTTACGGAAACTATGTTCCACCTCCCCCCACCACCTCCTGACCGCCGAAGCTAGTTTTAGCTTAGGCGAACCTATCATTCTCACTTTATTTACTTAGGTATATACTGTGTAACTGAAGTAGAAGGTCTAGCTACCGCTAGGCTGGCACTGAGGACAAATATTTATTCCAGGCTCTAGAACGTATTTTTATCCAAAATAATAGGCGATATACCTTTTATTAACAAATAATTAATTTAATAAGGAAATAATAGAAATATTCATTTGATTTTAAAAAATATATTAATTTAAATCCACATTATCTGTAAATAATAATAAAAAAATTCTACAGATAGCTCTTGAAACGTTTGGATGTTTGATTAAACATTTGTAACTGCTAAGAAAAACACTATGTAAAAAACCTAGTTATAAGTACACATTCACTGAAAAAAATCATTCAAAAAGAAAATAATACTATCTCATAAAAACATTAATTTTTTTAGTTTTTTCCCGGAAACGAAACTGTAGCATTTTTAAAAATAGTTGTATGCTGAAAAAAGAACAGAAAGTATAAATTTTTCAAATTACAAAATTTCACTACTATTTTAATTCTTGAAGTAAAATTGTGAGAATTTTATGAAATATTTGACACGGGGGGGGGGAAGTTTCATGCAATTACGCATTATTTTAAAGTAAACTATAAGTTTTATGAAAGAGAACAAAAATTTCGATACTGATAAATATTTTAAATGAATCTCAGAAATGCATTGAATGCATTTTAATTTTAAAAAAATATATTAATTTAAATCCATTATCAATAAATACTAATAAAAAAAATTCTACAGATAGCTCTTGAAACATTTGGATGTTTAATTAAACATATATAAGTGTTAAAAATCCACTTTGGGGGAAAACCTAGTTATATGCTAACATTCACTGAAAAAAACATTAAAAAAAAAGAATACTATTTGATAAAAACATTTAATTTTTTTAATTTTAATTTTATAGTTTTTCATTCCACTCTGTGTTAAAATTATTTAAACACGTATCTGCGGAAAAAATTATATTATACAAAACTAACTTATTAATTATTTTTAATAAAATTGATTAAAAATGCTCATTTAGCAATTAATTGTGACATATAGTTTTCGGCATTTTACATTTTTAATCACTGTTTCTAAATATCAATGAACTTTTTAAAAATCATTTTCTTTTAAATTCATCGATATTTATAAAATACAAAACTATAACTTATTAATATTTTTACATTAAAATTGATTAGAAATATTCATTTAGCAATTAATTGTGACATTCCGTTTGCTTAAATAATGGCAGCACTGAAAAATTACGTGGGAAAAATAAACAGAAATGAAAGCTTCTTGTTAGGAATTGTTGAAAAAGATAGAAATTACTTTGAATGATTAGAAATCAGAAAAAAACCTTTTTTAAGGCAAAAAAAAAAAAAAAAAAAAAATGAAAAGTACATTAAAATAACAGAGGATCATGTTAAAATAAGTATTTATCAGTAAAATTAATTTACGTGGGAAAAATAAGCAGAAACGAACAAAATGAAATTCGCAGATTCGAACCCAGACATAAGAAAGAATTAAGATACTTTGCGAAAGCGGCGCGTTAGACAACCACGCCACGCAGATTAGTAGCAGAAAGAAAATAGGCAATAATAATGAATGGTCGGTTCAAATTGAATTTAATTTTTAATTGAGGGGATCCATAGGATATTCACATAACGATTGAAAGATTTCGATTGAAGATTACATTTAAATGTATTGCAAAAAATTTATTGATTTTTGATATTTTAAAAAAAAGCAATTAATAATAAAGAATATATAATACAAACATAGCTTTTTTTTTTTCCTAAGGAATTTATACCTATTTAACTGACTATTTCCAAAAAAAAAATTTCGAAATGGGCAAATTCTTCGATTTTATTATGAAATTATATGTCAAAAAAAGAAATATACATTAGGCATTATTTTAAAGTAAACTATAAGTTTTATGAAAGAGAACAAAAATTTCGATACTGATAAATATTTTAAATGAATCTCAGAAATGCATTGAATGCATTTTATCATCTTAATCTGACATATATAGTTGATAAAATACATCTTTCACTCGCATTTTTTTTTTTTTTTACTCGCCAAAGTTACTGATTTCCTCCTGTTTAAGGCAGAATTTTTTTAGTGTAACCCTTGAGTTAGAGCGGTCGAAGGCGAAACAGGTCTGAAGTCTTTGGCGCAAAGCTAATTTTCGACGCCAATGTTTGGCTAAATGTAAAATCGCGTATTTTAAAAATCATTACCTTCATTTTAAGGGCATAATTTTTACGTTAATGCTCTCAAACATCACCAACTATTTGCAAAAATAACGTACTTTGAAATAAAAATGTACAAATTACTACTTTTTAATTTATTTCTCAGAAAAACATAAGTTTACGAAAATCACAATTTTTTTTTTAAAATCCGTAATTTTGAAGCAATTTTTTCAATCTTCGTATATGTTACGCATAATATTACTGTACACACGGAAAAAAGATTTTGTGAGATTATCTTCATAAATGACGAAGTTATTCAATGTGAAGTAAAAATTAAGACTACTTTTTAAAAATTCTTTTAAAAAAAAGTTTTGGGAATTTTATTTTTCAAATGAATGGTTCTAAAAGAGAAAGGCTTGAAATTAATTAGTGTAGAATATCGATTTAATAACACGAAAAGTAATTCATACCCAACGATTTAGAAATAATTTTCATAAAAACGCATCAGTTTTAACACTATTTTAAAAAATTCGAAAAAAATAGAAAATATCGTTATTTTACAAAAAAAATTACACCGTGTTGTGGCGAAATAAATGATCTTTCCGATTCTGTAATTATGTTTTGTCTAATTTCGTACCGAAAATCGGATGACAATTTTAATATGGTGGAAAACGTAAGATTACCGCTCGGCCGAAACGGAAGGGAAGTTCCGCCAAGTAAGCAACCGGCAGGAGTAAAATAATTCGGCGTTTTAAGGTTTTTAATTAATATCTTTTTAACTAATTACAATATCGGAATATAAATAGGCAATACGGCTTCCCCGGAAAATTCCCGATCTTTTGGTACCTTCCGCGACTTTCTGCGTGGTGCTGTTCGTGAGAAGATAGACGCACATAGATAGATAGATAGATAGATAGATAGATAGATAGATACATACATACGTTTGTTTACCTTCGAATTTTAATAGTGTAGACTAGCTTTCATGGCCCGGCGTTGCACGGGCTTTTACCGAGTGCATACATATGTGCATTGATAAAAAAAACGTACAAAATGACAAATGAAATTCATAAAGTGTCTTTTTTGAAACTAAATTTTTAAAAAAAATAAAGATAATCAGTTTTATAATATTTTTTAAAAATATATGGCTAACTATGTTTTGCTCATTATTTTACATATGTGTATAAAATGTTTCACATATTCAAGAAATATTTTTTATAAGAATTCATAAAATTATTGGTAATGAATTCAGTGGTATAAAATTTCCTGAATGAAATCAAAAACTATAATAATTATATAAAATGAGTGAGCTTGTCAATCATGACACAGTTATGAAATAGCAATATAATAAGTAACAAAATATAACATGCATGCAGCTATTTCATGTTTAATTATGTTTTGTTTATTATGGTACATATGTGTGTAAAATATTTTTCATATTGAATAAATATTGCTGTAAGAAGTGGTATATAAATGAAAAAATGTATTACAAAATGATATTATGTTCAGTAAAACAAAGAAAAAAATACTTTGAAATTAAAAATACTTTTGTAACCTGAGAGAATGCTTGAAGTATTACAAGGCTCGGGAAATAGACTGGCAATTAATAATGAAGTATATAATTGATGAACATTGCTATTAGTCTTTCTACGGAAATTATGGTTATTTAACTGAATAAACCTTTTTTCTAACAGTTAAAAAAACATGATAAATGAAATTGATAATAAAAGTATCCATTTATTTAATTTTTGTAACATTTAAAACTACCTTTGTATTGGAAAAAAAAAATTGTGTGGAACCATTAGCCTGTGCATTGAATATTATATTTAAAGCACAGTTTCCAGAGTGAGGGGCGAGGACCCTGTTCCACATTTCACACCACAATACACAAAATAAGTGTTTACATAAAAAACTGTTTTAATAGTTAATTATCTATACACTTATCTTGCATTATTAATGTCTACATTTTTAAATTTCAGAATCAAAAAATACTAACGCACATATGTACATTGATAAAAGGGTATATTTATTTTAACTTTTTAAATTTCAGACTACCCTTTTCTTTTAAAGAAAAAAAGTAAAGATTATCAGTTTTATTATGTTTTTCAAAGATAATATGCAGGTATTTAATTCCAAAACTTGTTAATTATATTTTTTTCATTATTTTATACATGTAAAATATTTTTCACATGCAAGAAATACTTTTATATGTGATACATAAATGAAAAAAAGTATTACAAAATTACATTATGTTTCATAAAACGAAGCGGACATCATCCTTCACATTGACCGCGCACGGCAGTGCTGCAGTTATAGTCTTGAGTGTAGCGAAAGCTCTCAGCACTCCGCCACCAGACAGTTAACCAATGTTTGGCTAAATGTAAAATCGCCTATTTTAAATTATTTTAAAAAATCATTACCTTTATTTTAAGGGCGTAATTTTTACGTTAATGCTCTCAAACATCACCAACTATTTGCAAAAATAACGTACTTTGAAATAAAAAATGTACAAATTACTACTTTTAATTTATTTCTCAGAAAAAAACATAAGTTTACGAAAATCACAAAATGTTTTTTAAAATCCGTAATTTTGAAGCAATTTTTTCAACTTCGTATATGTTTCGGATAATATTACTGTACAGACGGAAAAAAGGTTTTGTGAGATTATCTTCATAAATGACGAAGTTATTCAATGTAAGTAAAAATTAAGACTACTTTTTAAAAATTCTTTAAAAAAAAGGTTTTGGAAATTTTATTTTTTAAATGAATGGATCTAAAAGAGAAAGGCTTGAAGTTAATTAGTGTAGAATATCGATTTAATAACACGAAAAGTAATTCATACCCAACGATTTAGAAATAGTTTTCATAAAAACGCATCAGTTTTAACACTATTTTAAAAAATTCGAAAAAAATAGAAAATATCGTTATTTTACAAAAAAAATTACACCGTGTCGTGGCGAAATAAATGATCTTTCCGATTCTGTAATTATTTTTTGTCTAATTGCGACACCGAAAATCGGATGACAATTTTAATATGGTGGAAAACGTAAGATTACCGCTCGGCCGAAACGGAAGGGAAGTTCCGCCAAGTAAGCAACCGGCAGGAGTAAAATAATTCGGCGTTTTAAGGTTTTTAATTAATATCTTTTTAACTAATTACAATATCGGAATATAAATAGGCAATACGGCTTCCCCGGAAAATTCCCGATCTTTTGGTACCTTCCGCGACTTTCTGCGTGGTGCTGTTCGTGAGAAGATAGACGCACATAGATAGATACATACATACATACGTTTGTTTACCTTCGAATTTTAATAGTGTAAGATGGATACATTTTAAGTATAAAAAGATTTATTTTAATGCAAACAAATTAAAATTTAATCTTTAAACTTGATTTTCTGAATTTCTAAATTCCCACTTTCCCACAAGATTTTAAGAAAAGTATAGGTTGTGGAGCTACGATATTTTATATGCACTAATTATAGATCTGAATTCTGTCAGCCTCAATTTTGGGATAGGATTAGTAGAATGCATTTTGTAATGTGATAAATACTAAAAAAACATTATTTAAAATTTTTTAATTTCTTTTAATTTTAAAAAATAATAAAGTATAATTTAATTTTAAAATTGGTGGTATACAGAATACTTACGGTCTTAAGCTTTATTTTATATTAAAATATAGGCTATACCCTTAGTCTTTTGGGTGACAGAAAGAAAGCTATTTTTTATTATTTTTATATTCACACTTTATGTTATTAAAACAAATACAATAATTCTATAGCAAAATTTTTTCTTTTATTTTAAATTTGTACTTGGCTGCACGAACTGTAAGAAACTCATATAAAAAGGAGAAGAATTGCTGGTTTATGAGGAATCGAAAAAGTACGTCAAAATGTGCAATATCAAGACTCCGAAAGGTACTATACCCCTTAAAGCATAGATTTAGAAGGCAAGTAAAACATACTGTTGTATTAAAGGTTGTATACCTACCAGAATTCTATAAATATCCTTGACATACCTTTTTTTCTATTTTAGAAGATGATAAACGTCAAGGCTTAGAAAACAAATGCATTAAACTCACAATATATT
>BMAO01032425.1:0-86953 GCA_019973975.1 Trichonephila clavata | reverse complement strand
AAAAAAGTTGTCGCAAGTAGTCGGACACCTTAATACACGTTAAATCTGCCTCATCTTTGTTTTGGGGGAGTATAGAGTGAGTGTATCAATGACGTACTGGCAAGTAATTGGTGACAGACCTCGTAATTTTGTGTCGCCTTCGTCTAGTAACGAAGACGACAAACTCTTAATTTCCACACTAGACTTACATGAGGTTTAACATGCATCTCCCCTTACATGCAGTGTCTTTAAAAGCATCAAGACAGCTAGAATCCGTGACAGGACAACGCGGCTATGAGATTATAATCATGACCACTAGGCTGCATTGATCAAGGGCGTGGTGTCGAAGTTTGCAAAGTAGGGTGCCACTTTATGTGCAGTCCGTATCACAGAATCATGATCCAACGCTAATGTTCTTCGAGTAACTTCGAAATGCGACGTTAACCTCTTAACTGCCGAATAAAAATTACGTAATCTCCACTCCCCATTGTCACCGTTATTCATATATACGCTCGTATGTGGTTTATTGGGGGAGGGAAGAAAATGCACAAACAAGTAAATTGTTTCTGAAATAAGTTAATCCTTCCCAAACACTGTCAAGGTCACTATTTTATTGCATTCTGAACCCTTCGAAATAGTTTTGTTGATAGCAGCGCAAAAAAAATTCATTTCTGGAAAAACGTATATATACACCCGTGACACTCAATATGCCGGTTGAGTGAAACGTATACATACGTTCGTGACACTCAATTCACCGGTTGAATGAGACGTATATATACGTTCCGGACACGCAGTGCACCAGTTAAATGAGATGTATATATACGTCCGGGGCACTCAATGCATCGGTTGAGTGTGACGGATATATACGCAGGTGACAGTTAAGGAGTTAATAAAGATTCAATTAGATTTGATAAATACATATAAGATTTAATTTTATTGGGTTTTAAGGAAAGTTCTGTCGTTTTGAACCTATGCACTTTTATGTCTTGTCGATTTCCTAGCAAGAATTTTGATCCTCCTGAAACTGGTTTAAACAAGTAGATTAGTGTACTATTGATGATTTATACACATTTTTTTTGCATTTTAGTTAGTTTTTTTATACTTGTAAAAATGTCAACATCGTGAGTGAAGAAAAAGTATAAAACATTGTATGTTTTTTGAGTTCTAAAAAGGGAATAGCACGATGGAGGCAAAAAGAAACTTATGTGATGTGTTTGGAGAGGAAGCAGTAACAGGTCGAACATGCCAAAGATGGCTTGCGAAACTTCGCTTGGGCGGTTTTGTTTTGAAAGTTGAACTCAGATCACGAAGACCATCAAATGTCAGTGACGAAGTTGTCGTAGTCTCTCACTACCCCTATGATTATTAACTCCCCTTTGCATATTATCTAAATTCTGGTATGTTGGATTCATAATTAACGACTACTTAATTAATAAACCAATATTATTTATTAAAAAATCTTTCTTATTATAGAAATACACAAATATTAATCAAACTTTAAGAACAACAAATTACAGTGGAGTGCGATAAGAATTCAATTATGAACGACGGAACACTAACTGAAACCACGGAGAATAACGCATACAATCAAACTACGCATTTATATCTAATTTATGAAAATAACAGACCTGATATCTTTTTAAGGCAGGATTCTTTAATACTTGATGGATCTAAAAAGCGGCTTCAATCCTTGATATCTTCAGTTCCGTCCGAACCGAATTAATGAACCTTTTTCAATAATCTTCCTCCGGCGAACAAACTTCACTAGTTAAACTAATCTCTCAGAATCACCTTCTTAATCAACCTCGTAGTTATCTCCTCTATCAAACCACGTAGTCATCCTCATCTCTTCATTTCATTTCTCCCTTTTATATCTTTTTCGAACTCGCTAAACCCGAAACTATCTTGTTTGCATAAGTCACACTTTTGGCTCTCGGCGGGGATTGGTTAAAATAAATACAATCTTAAAGGATTTGAGAGAAGGTTAGTGAAACGCGTAAGCACCCGTCACAAAGTGCTACGCAAAATAATCGGAACAAATCCCACATTAACTTTTATAGGAATGGGCTTCGAGCTTGGAATTCAGCAGACTACTGCTTTGAATTATATTTAAAAAGCTTGGCTTCGGTTCCAAACTCTCTGTTTTGGTGTCGCACGAATTAAGCGAAATAAATTTAATGGACAGAATTTCGATATGCTCTTCAAATTTTGTTCGCCCCAAAAAGGAACAGTTTTAGGCCACTTGGGGACTGGAGATGAAAAGTGGATGGCGTATAAACACAGAAAAAAAGCATGTTTACAAAAGGCCCACAAAAGTTTAATACCACCCACATTTAAAGCTGACGTACATGAGATGGTCACGTTGTGTTGTTGGTGATATAGCAAGCAGTGGCGTAACGGAGAACATTTGGATCCCCCTACAAAGTCAAGAATTATGCCCCCATGTTGGATTTTACAGAGGCTAGGTACTTGGAGGCAGTCAGGCATTGGGCCCCCTAGAGCCCTTCCCCTCCCCTGCGTTGTGGGGGTTGCGGGGTGTACGTTACGCCTCCGACAGTAAGGGTATTGTGCATTATGAGCTGCTGAAACAAAATGAAATGGTCGTTCCTGTTCGCAACTTGATGTTTTGAATAAAAAATTCAATATAAGTGTCCATTTTTGACCAACAGAAAAGGTGTGATTCTTCATCACGGCAACGCTAGATTACCCGTAGCAATGAACACCGCATAAAAAATTGCAGATATGGGTTAGGAAACGTTACCTCAGCCAGCATATACTCCTGATATTGCCCCGTCTGACCATCATCTGTTAAAGTTGAAGTATTACTTTCTTGATGGAAATGAATACATAAATTATGAGGGTGCCCAAATGACAGTGAATGAATATTTTGTTTCCAAATTACTGGACTTCTTTTTGAGGGGGTTAGACAAGATGCCAGAACTCTGGCAGACAGTTATAACTAACAAAGGACATTGTATTTTAGATTATACTTTAAATAAAAAGTGAAAAAAAATGTTTTCTTTCTTTCTTTAGAAAAAAACGACAGAACTTTCTCTCGCAGCCAATAGTAATTTTTAATCGGACGTTTTTAGAATTGTATCATTTTGTTCTTACTTCTCGAATTGGTATAAAACCTACATCGAATCTAATGCTTCAATTTCATCCATCTCAGAATCCCAAAAGACAATCCTGCTTTGATCATATTTATAAGGCTTTAAACCTCGAGCAAAAATCCCGTTTCTTTCGCCTAACGATCGGGACAGGAAAGCCTTTAAGTAAATCTTATTCAACCAGTCGAAAGGACTTCCCTCCCGTTAGGAAAAGAGAATTGTCAAAGGAAAGGAAGTCTTCCTGGAACTTCCGGATAGGAATTCCTGGCTAAATTCCAAAACGCAAGCTTCTCCGTATTAAGATTTCCCTTGCTCCGACTTCAAAGAATGTATACCGGGAGAGATTATACCGACTCGCATTTATTATTAATTTCCCTCAGACTACAACTTTGAAGTTAAACGCGCCGCTTAGCGTTAGTGGTAAAGGAAAGTTACAGTTACAGATAAAAGACGTTTCACGTAAATTGTATGTTAGGAAGTCGCCTGTGAAAATGGTGCTGCATTTTTTTAATGAGAATATCTCGAAGTTTAGAGGTACAAGATAGTGTTGAATGAGTTAAAATGTAATTATAATCTCAGAGGCGGTTGTTTTATTTGTGTGAAACGAAGCAGCTGTTAATGCGATAAAAAAGACGAAAAATAAAGAAATGGCGCCAAATGTCTTTAGAATTCTAAAAAATAAAATTCGAGTGTTGCAGTTAGAAATTAGTAATCTCAAGGAAAAAGATGTATTTTACAGAAAAATCTTAAAAAAAGAATGCATTTTAGAAGATTTGATATTGAATAAGTTGTTCTATTAACTAGGAGATCTGGATAAAAGGATTCTAAAATAAATTCGTTTTCCAAGAGGTTTTTTTTAATTTGTCAAGAGGAAAAACCACTTTCCGATTTAAAATCTCTTTTGGTAATATTTAAAACTATAAACAAAGCTAGGGCTAAAACTTCTGAATTATTTACAAGTGATATATTAATATTTTATTAAAACAATAAATATGTTTCGTGTATAAATATAAATACTACACCAAGTCTATATATATATATAAAGGATTCATTCATTTTTTAATTACTTTCTGAGTTCTAACAATTTTATCAATTTTTTTTTTATTACGTACAGAATATATTAGAGAAAAATTCGAAATAAACCTCAAAAGTATACATTTGTTAAAATTGCACAGAATATATTCCAAAACTTCTCTAACTTAAAAAAAATTGTGCTTAAAGGAAGCATGTTAGAAAAAAAAGGATAAGGAATTTCATGTGTTTTTCAGAAATGAAAATTTTTTGCTTTAAACAGAAATTTCAAACTGGATATGCGTCTGAAGAAATTATTCCAGTTTAATGGCATTCTTACCTTTTTTTTTAAATATAAAAGATTAATTGCGATATAAACACTTGTTGAGTTATTTAAACTACGAGCAACAATTCTATTTGAAAATATTTTCCATTTCTGCTGTTCTCTAATACAGTAAATATGAAAAATTAATATTCAGAACTGATCCAGAACATCTCGAATCAAATTATATGCACTAACTATCAAAAAATCTTGTTAGAAATTATCAAGGAGTGCAATTAAGTACAAGTACTTATTCAAATATGTTTATTTTCTCATGTGAATCCCGCAGATGAAAATGTATTCTGCTAATCATGATGAAAAAACAAGAGAAAATGTTACATTAAAACTCTGAAAATAATCTATATATGAAGGGGAGAAGCGATTGAATCATCACGAGATCTCCGGAATTTTTAAACCTGTGATGGATCTGTACGGTTCCTGTGATGGATCTATTAACCTCTGGGGAATTCTTTTAGAAGAAACATTTTTTCAACCAACTTTCTCTGAAGACAGAAAGCGTGATTATCCAAATAAAGTGCAATATATATATATATATATATATATATATATTCCGTATTCGCGAGTTTGAGAGTTTGTGAAGTGAGAATAGTTGAGAAGTGAAGTGAATTCTGGATAGATGAGAAATGTAGTAAATCGGGAGTGAAACATATATGTAAACAGTGTAGGAAGCGAGAAGTCAGAATTTTAAGAAAATGTTTAGTTCAACTGTTGGAGCCGTGTTAAAGTAAACGCAAGGATTAGAAGACCGCAAGAGTTCAAGTACTGTGATCTTTAATCAAGTTCATGTTAGAGAGTTAAATTATTAATGAGGTCATTAATTAAACAAGCTTTGTATAAAGTTATCTTAAAGATAGATCTGCATGATTGTATATATTCTCCCCACGCATCTCGTCTCACCCCCGTGCTCTGATTGATCAATGTTATCTTATTTAGAGTGTTATTTGTGTCTGAGTTAAATATAGTGATAAATAAATAATTGAAGTTCATCATGTCGTCTGATCATTTAATTCTCCCCCACCTCTAGCCGGGTCACAGGGAACAAGAGATGTGATTTCCTTATAAACCTACAAACTAGAAATTTGGTAGGCATTGTGACAATTCCCATCACACAGCTGTAAATTGGCTTCTTTTGGTGGATGGTATCACCACATCGTGATGAACACCTGCACCCTTAAAATATGCGCTGTCTTATCTTTGGAGGATCACCCCGGCAACCTTTGACACCGTGAGATCCCTTACTCCACCCACGAACCGGATGTAACTCGAGGATAAGGGGGGCGACAGCTACCATCGGATACCCTAGAGAAGGTGGAAAATTGATGTGACCTCCTTCCTCACAAACAACCGTATTTGGACTTTAATAATCTACACAATATTTTTAATAATTTCAATTTATATATTGTAATTAATAGTTGCTATGTAAATAAACTAAATATTTAAATTAATAAATATCACACTAGCCTTATTTATCTCAAACGTCACAGCATGCTCCTTTCATGGAATAGAGATCCACTAATAAAGGATTTTGTGAAAATTGACCCCTAAGGAGGGTTACGAGAAATTAAGGGGCACTATAGATAAACACACTCCCGTTTTTGAACTATTAAATCTACAGACTTGAAATTTAGTAAGCATATTTCTTTTATTGAAGAGAGATCCTCTAAGCATAGGTTTTGCGTTAATCCAACTCCAAGAAGGGTTGCGAAAAGTTGATGGCGTTATGCATAGCGATTACCGTTTTTGAAATATTAACCTACATACTTAAAATTTGGCAATTATGTTTCTTTGGTTAATATTGATTGCTGACGGTTAAACAGATATAAAAATTTCTGTTCTTAAACTTTTAGATAAACAAAATTGTTTGGTAAGTATGTTTATATTGTTGCATAGAGATTCACTGAGAGAGAATGTGTTTAGCGGAAATTATTTTCGGAGGAAGGAGTGTTACAGGAACGTAAAAAAAAATTGTACTTCAGTTTTAGAAATTCAAGTTCTGTTCTTTTTAAATCAAGTAGGGATGATTATAAGAATGCTTTTTAATATGATCAAGCTCTTAATACTCGATGACATCAATAATTAAAAGGAAGACAAGGTGTGACACAACAAAAGAGACTAAGTGTGTAGGTAGTAAAAAGAGAGGAGTTTGCAACAACTGAATTGATGACGTCATCCCACGCATCTCCTCCAACCATATAGCTAAGTTTCGTCTTAATCGATCACGCCAGTTGGGATGAGTTATTGAGAGAATACGTGCAACTGCATTCTGTCAGAAAAATGTCGAATCAACGTCAAGTTTCTAGTGAAACTTAAAAAATCTAACACGAAAACATTTCAAATATTATTTGAGGTTTATGGAGATGAAACTTTGTCTGGTGCACATGTATTTGAATGGTATAAGAGGTTTTCAGGGGGAAGGGTCAGTGTGAATGATGATGAACCTGCTGGGCACCTAAGGTCAGCTATTACAGACCAAAACATTGCCAAAATTCGGATATGAGTGGGTTTGCACTCACATCAGTGGTCAGACTGTTAATCAACACTACTACATTGAAGTACTAAAAGGACTTCGTGAAAAAATTAGGAAAAAAGAGGCCAGAATTAGGGAGTGATGGATGGCTGTTGCACCAAGACAATGCACCCAATCCCACAGCCCTATCTGTCAAGCAGTTTCCTATCAGCAAAAACATTACTGTGATGGGACGTCCACCTTATTCACCTGATTTTTTTATTACCTATAGTTAAATCTTGCAAAAAGGGAACCCATTTTATTGCATTTGAAAAGGTTCGGGCGAAAACGGAGAATCTCCTTAAGGGCCTTCCAAAATCCTCATTTCAGAACTTACCAGCAATTGCAACACCGAATGCAGAAGTGTTTGAATGCTGAAAGGACTGGAAGGACTGAACTCTGAAGGTGATGTTACGGAGAACTGATTATGTAAGTACATTGTTTATTGGACCAGTCTCTTTTTTTGTGTTACACCTCGCATAATCGTACACCAGGAAATAACCCCACTGAAGTGGGCGGGTAAAGGTTACTATTTTATAAATGGTGTTACAGATCCAATTAAAAAATGTTGATATACACCCGAATACGAGTAACACAAAAATGAATATCCATTTCATAGAATCAAATGATTTAATATAAGAAAGTTTCTTTAAAAGAAATTAAAGTAAATAAATCATATTTTAAATTAGTATAACGGTTTAATTCAACAAAAGATCTACTAAAACCAATATTAGATTTCTTATGATAGAAATAAATTATGACGTAGAAAAATTCTTTGAAAAGGATTAAGTATTTTCAATATAAGAAATTAATTCAGAATAGGTTAGGACTCAAAATAACTTATTCAAAATTAAAATTCTGTTGAAAAATTCCATCGAATATTCATTATCATATTTTTAATTTATTAAAATTCCTTTCTCATGGAAAAAGTATTCATTCTCAACTGTGCGTTGCCACAGTTTAAAAGAATCTAATATAAACTGATATATAAGCTTTCAAGCAAATTTATTCAATTTTTTTAAGAATTTGCTACAGTTTTAGCAAGCTTCCAACGCAAAGGATAATCCACCAGTGTAAAGGACCCTTGAAGGTAAAAACACAATCACTTCATAAATTCTCGAAGGAACATGCTTAGAATATTTGGAACTTATTACGTTCTAATCTGCCTTTAAAGAAGTCGTTTGCATGTTTGAATATTTATGAGTTTTGGGATGTTTTTCCAGCAGATAGAAAATGAATAATGATTCCGGGAAAAAAATAATTCAAAGAATCACGTCTATGTCAACAATGTTTGCATTTATTTCATGTTTTGAAAGGCAATCGACGAATGAAAACATTAGGTTTTTTTTCAGTAAAAGATATCATAAGCAGAGTACTAATGCTATATAACAAAGAACACTGGAACGTTAGAACGGAGGAGAATTATAATTCAAACAAAGAAAAATTTAGCTTTTCAAAATACAATTTTTTTTGTTGCTAATTTTCAAAATTTCATAGACTACTTAGAACGTACAGAATTCTTTAAAGCCTTTTAGGTGTTTTAAAGGGTCTATTCGCGTACCTCCTTCTAATCCTCTTGGGGGGGGAAACACTTTTTGTAAATATTATTCTATTGGAAAACTTTCTCCCGAAGACGAAGACTGACTTATCTACACACACAAATCAAGACTTATATTTAATCATTAACTTTCAGATTAGAAAAGAGAGGTTAGAAGGTAATAATAGCAGTGAGTGATTAACAAAGTAAAAGAAAGCTAAGTGAGAGTGTTCCGTAGATTATTTGCTTAGTATTTAAGATTGACGATTTGTCAATTAGATATTTAAATTGGATTAGCGTCGGCTTGAAGTAGATCAACTTAGACATATCTTAGATTATTTGGAATGTGTATAGCTAAGACATTCCAAAAGTAAGTGTTTAAATTTATAATCAAATATTACTTGTATCGTCTTCCTCGCTTTTGTAC
Organism: Trichonephila clavata; assembly: GCA_019973975.1. Taxonomy (NCBI): domain Eukaryota; kingdom Metazoa; phylum Arthropoda; class Arachnida; order Araneae; family Nephilidae; genus Trichonephila; species Trichonephila clavata. The sequence continues at coordinate 78,040 of BMAO01032425.1, read as the reverse complement.
CCATAATTAATTTAAAGGTGCATTTCCTAATTTGGGTTGTTCAGGTTTAATAGGTTGTTGAGACTTGTAAATAAATTGTGTTTGTTTTGATTATGGCTAATCTTCCTTCTAACCATCGTACACTGCTGGATGGGACAGCTCATCCATCACATTGTTAGTTGTTATTCACGATATAGGCTTGGCAGAAATTCGAAGTAGGAGCCTTGACACTAAATTTGATTTCCAAAAATATACGCCAATTAGTCACCAACTCATCGTCTATTGCTTCGTACTTCTGTGAGTGGGAACATTATAGAATTCAAGCATATCTAAAATAATCACATAATGTGGTGTAGTGTTACTTGACAATATCATACAAAAGAGCTTTTTTCAACTCCTACTATTATATATAGCACTCTCTCTCTCTCTCTCTCTGTATATATATATATATTGTTCAAATGTTCAATCGTTAATAAAATACTTTCTATTCATCCAATCAAGTTCAAATAAATATTTTTAACTTGTAGTGGATGACAACTTCATGTTAATACAGTTTTTTTTTCAATTATTAATTCATTAATTACCGGTTTTCGACGCCAACTTAGATTCGTCTCCATTGTTGTAACAATATAACTGTTAAAACAATGACAAAAGTTGGCATCGAAAACCGGTTTTTCAGCCAAACCGGGTGTGCATTGTAACAACAATGCCCACAAATCATGCTTTTTTTCAATTCCTGCTATTTGTTCACTCTCTTCCTATATATGTGTGTGTGTGCGTGTGCATGCGTGTTCGTGCGTATTTATATATATATATTTGCTCAAATTTTCAGTCGTTGTTAAAATACATTTTATTCATCCATTTAAAGTAGGAATTAACTTTAAAACTTTTTTTATATTACTTGTTTTTCTGTGAGCTGTTTTAAATTAACAGTTGCTAACTGGTGGTCCATGAAATATTTTTGATGGTCCACACAGAAAAACTATAACATTATTTATACTTTTGCAAAGATTCAACTTCAAAATTGACGAGTAACAAAATGTAATACGGGATATGGATAACACATATTTTTTTAATTTTAGCTACTATTTTTGTAGAAATTCCTTCTGATTGTAGTGATTTCTTGGCTACTTTTCAGGTGTTTCTATCGACATTTGAAGGTGATATTTGATAACCATGTTGAATTGGTGCCATAACACTTCAGTATGTTGATATTTCTTTGCGTTGTCGGTTTGTTCTTGCTTTTCTTTAAGTACGTTTTCAGCATGAATTTGGGAAAGTTATATTAACGTCGCTCAATATAGCTACACGAAGGCTATTGGCAACGGACCTCTTAATTATGAGCCATGGTCAAATGCCGTGGATGACACCTGAGCTGGCATTCCCTCCCTCTCCTAATGTCCATATCACACAAACGGGAGAATATTTGAGCCTCGACAGATTTAACGTGCACCAGCCCCCTCTAAACGGCAGGTCTTCAGTGCTACTAGGTTCGAACTCATGACACGCCAGCCACGTGTCCATGACCTTGACCACTAGGTTACTGCGGCTACCCTTTTCAGTAATATGGAAACGTAAATAAAGACATAACAGTAATATAAAAAATATTTTAAGTCAATTCCTACTTTGAATGGATGAATAGAAAGTATTTCATTAACGATTGAAAATTTAAACAAGATTACATATATATACATAAAAGTAGAGTGAACTTACTGTAGGAATTGAAAAAAGAGCATGATTTGTCTGCATTGTTGTAACAATGCCCACCCGGTTTGACTAGTTTGGCTGAAAAACCGGTTTTCGATGCCACCTTTTGTCATTGTTTAAACAGTTACATTGTTACAACAATGAAGACGAATCTAAGTTGGCAAGGAAAACCTGCAATGAATTTAATTAATTAACCGGTAATTAATGAATTAACATTTAAAAAAAATTGTATCAACATCGTGTCATTCACTACAAGTTTAAAAAAATTATTTGAACTTGATTGGATGAATAGAATGTATTTTATAAACAATTGAAAATTTGAACAAGATATACTGTATATATATATAGGGAGAGAGAGCCACTTGTAGGAATTGAAAAATAAGTGACAATATAGCTATAGTGGCCTACCAAATATAAATTTTACATTTAGCGGGTCATGAAGCTCTTGAGGTTGCAACCGTTGGCTTAAATGAACATGTGAATTATGCGAAAAATTGACTAAACCTTAATGTAACTGAACCGTCATAGGAATATTTACAGAAAAGCATAAGCCAATTTCTTTTACCTTCAACATTAATACAGTATTTGGATATATTTTGCAGAATTAAGGATATAAAATACTATCTTAAATGAAAGATTTATATGCATCTATTTTCTTCACTTACTATCCCTACAGTTCACAATGAACCCTAATACACTTCGCGTCAGCGTTTCTTAAACTGTGGGGCGCGCCAACCTAGAGGGGCGTGATAACTCTACGAGGGGGGCGCGAGCATATTGAAAAGTCGAAAACAAAAGATTATTTCAAAAATTATAAATTTACTGAAATTAAACAAACAAAATACATTCTGACATAATGAAAAATAAAATACACATTTACACTAATATCACACACACTACACTTATAAATGTATCAGTACTGTACTGTAGTATTATTTACACTACACTTATAAATGTATCAGTACTGTACAATATATTTTGTAATGTATGTAACAATGTATTTAACAATACAAAGTTAAGAACATGCTTAATGATTATTAGTGACCCCATGTGTTTGTCATATATAAAATTATGACCAAAAATTAACACTTATCAAAATAATTTGTACGGTTTATAATTAATCCCTTGAATGCTGATTGAAAGTTACGCGATTCACTCTCAAATGCCACCGTTTTCCACGTCGGCGCACGTATGTCATGTATTGGGGGGGGGGGGGAGAGAATAGGAATAAATAAGTAAATCCTCTGAAATAAAGTAAATCCTTCGCAAGCACTGTCAAAATCTTTTGTTGCATTCTAAAACCTTCGGAATAATTTTATGGATAGCACTGTACTGAAAACAAACGTGCCACGTATATATACGTTCGAACAGGCGTATATATACGTCCGGGGCAATTAACTCATTAGCTGACCGAGACTTTTATATACGCCAGTGGCACTTAGAGGTTAAAGTCGTATTGTAACTTTAGCGTCAAAGTATAGTATTATTGAATTCAATGTATTGTTATTGTATGGAAGAAGGGGGGGGGCGTGATGAAAAATATGAAAGAATATCGGGTTGCAAGTATTGAAACTTTGAGAAGCACTGTTCTATGTAATTAAAAACAATAATTCGAATTCCATGTGTTTGCATTATATTGTCTTTCACCTGTAAGTACTAAAGCTTCCATGAACTCTCAATTCCCACAGATAACAACACTGTTGCCACTCCTAATAAGATCAACATTTCCTGTTTTATATAATTTGATAATTGTTTTGCGTTTGTTTATTCACTTCTGAATCTGGCAACAGAATTTTCGTAAATAAGTTTATGGAATATTCTACACAGTTTACGCTAAGAAAAGAACTATTGCATTTTATGTTTACGGAGCCTGTACTCAATTAATTCATTCTTTCATGTAAATAGCTTCATTTATTCAAAACTGTAAATAGCCTCATTTATCCTGTGTGTCGAAGAACAATAAAGGAATATTGTAACAGAAGACTAATTTTTCTCGAGTCACAACAACACAATTAAAGTTTTCCAGCATATACTATCCATAATTTATCAAGCAGAAAATTTTCAACTTGTTCTTGCTTTCAAAAAGAAATGCTACTTAAAAATTCAAAAATGGCATACAGTACAAAAAACGGGAACCTAATAAGGTGATGTAAGAACTGGGAATGCTTATGAATAAAAGAGGACATTTCTTCAGAATTTCAATCTTGCCGATGAGAACCTCATCACAGCAAGGAAGCATATACAACAACCCGACTTAAAAACCCATTGCACGGAACTCGGTTAATCCCTCCAACTTACTTTTAACTTTTTAGGACGAGTATCACCTTGATTAAACAGAGTGCATCCCACTTTTCCTTCTTAAGAAGGGGTGCATGCTTTCCTTCAAGGAGAAGTCACAGCTTGACTCCCGATTACCGGGCCGTAATGTCCCTTTGTGAAGATAAAAGGTCCTCAAAACGAAGCGGTAATGGCTGCCCAGGAACATTAGAAGCCATTCAGTAGTGGACCTCCATTTTCATTTACTGGCCATCTCTCCCGTAAACGAGCTAACCGGAAGCTTTTCGTAAAGGTACCACAAAAGAATGTTTGGAGGCGTTCTCTGTGTGGAAGGAGTTAACAGTCGTCTAGCAAGACAGAACTGAACCAAAGGTTTCGGTCACCTGCATGCAAAGATTTAATGTGCCGCCCCTGTAGAGAATTTTTCATATTTTGACTTATACTTAACGTTGACGTTACAAACTCCTCTACCTGTATAAGAGTGAAAAGTAAAACATTCTAATAAAATTGCAGAAATAGACATAATTAACTAAAAAATGGTTTAATAAACTAAAAAAAAAAACATGCCTTTATAATTAATCGAGCTAAAAAGTAAAAAAAAATAATTCTTAAGGTATCCGACTGGTAGCGGCAACTTTTTTTAAAAAAACAATGGAGATATGTGGATTTTTTTGTTGTTTTTAGATTTTTTTTAGTACAATTAAAGAAAAATATGCTAAAATTAAGCAGGGGAAAAGAAATTATTATTACTAAAATGGGTCAAAATTGACAAAAATAACATAAACGGGGCCCATTCTGTACCAAAAGTTTATGAACAGATTTTCAATTTTTCAATTCTGATGTGTTGCTATGTTATTTATTTTTGAAATGACCTTCAGGATAAGAGATATTTTAATTTTTTCAAAAACTAGAGCACTTTATCTCACTTACTATATGAAATTGCTTTAAAAAAAGTTATTATATTCACATAAGGGACTGTCAATTTTGTAATAAAAGAGTGATTGATAAATCTGAAGATTAAAACACTTCTACTATTATACATAATATACACAAAATTTTAGTTAATTAGTTTCAAACCTTTTTGAGCAATCGCTGTCCCCATTTGAGCATTTTCAAAAAAACACATTTCGTGTAAAACGCGTTTTAAAGTATGACATCTTGCTTAAAGTAATGGCATCTGCTTTTACTAAAACACTTGTATAGCATTTTTTCTAGTGAATCGGAAAATCATAAACTTAGTATTTTTATAAAGCTAATAAGTTGGCCTATAAAATAAAATCATAAAAAATTTGTTAATTTTTGGCAAAACTCACAATTTTAGGGTAGTCTTATATATAAGGTACCCTAATATAATTCTTATATTAGGGTACCTTAATATAAGAATAAAATGCTTAATGAGAAAGTTAATGCCATTGTGTGTGTGTGTGTGTGTTGTTTGTGTGTGTGTGTGTGTGTGTTTGTGTTGTGTGTGTGTGTGTGTGTGTGTGTGGTGCTCGAGTGAGTGAATATTAACGTCACACTGTTCAGCTACACTAGGGCTTTTGACGATGGACCTCGTAATTTTGAACCACGGTCAAGTGACGGGGACGACACCTGAACTGGCACCCCCCCCCATCTCCTAAGGGCATAAACAAAGAATAAAGGGCTTGCTTGTATATTCCCAGGCAATCAAGGACGTGGTTGAGAGTAACCTGGGTATTATTGCTGGGTTATTAAGGTATTGTAATGTTAGCGCTCTAATTTCCGCCAACTTTTTGGCGAAAGAAACCCGTTGTATACCGAAATCAAATTAGTATTCAAAATTAAGCATGTCTAACTTTAAGTAGAAATAGCACGTACCAAAATGTTCTTATTTTTAATGCTTATTTGAGAACTATTAGTTATGTATTATACATGTCAGAGATTGCATGTAAATGTATTAATACGCATGTGCATATCGGTATTAAATAACCAAGCAAACGAACTCTGGTAGGAACGCCTTATAAGCCCTGACGCCAATATAGATTTCTTTACGTTATAAATTTGGCGATTTTTACATATAAGTGGTGATTTAGAGTAGTATTACTTCTAGAAATCCATAAGGGAAAATATTTCGTACAGTCGAAAATGAAATCTAAATAATTTATTTTATAAGTTTAGAAATGCTATTATTTGCTGGAATTATTTCCAAAGAAAAATCAAATAGCATCCCCGCATAAAGTACCAGGGTACGTGAAAATCATACCATCGGCCGATTCCTCAAATGAAAAGACATTGTCAAATGCAGCGCCATCCAGCCAACCAATAGTGGAAAGCTGAGTATTTAAAGATTATCGCAACCTATTGGCGACATTATATGAAATGAAGCACATGATTTCCAAATTCAGGGCATATGACACATGCGAAATGTGGGTTACCAACTTGGTGAGTTATCTTGAACGTTGGCATTGTTGCGATAATACGTAAGTACTGAAAGCTGTTCACACGCACTCACTAATTCGATAAACTTGTTCATGCATACGATGAAAGTATTTGGCGACTTATTATGATTTGGCGATGTTTTCGATTTAGTGAAATTGATCAATGGTATAATACGTAAGTACCAATATTTGCTATCACATTTTAAGGCAAAATTTCAATATTTATGAGTTTAATTTCTGACGGATATTTTCTAGTCGTCTATTGTTGATAGAGTTAACAGAAGAATATGCCTATTTGAATCATTTTTATTTCAAATTCATTAAAAATTGTATAAAATAATTTAATGATTTTCTTAAATCTATTGCTACCTGTACCCTACATACCAATTTTTCCATATCGTCATCCAGGAAATATAAATCATTCACTGTAATTTTATTTTTAATTTAAATTTTTGGTTGTACTTCTTCAGAATCAAAGAGCGGAAACAAAACATATTTTAATACATCCAGTAAATTTCAAAACCCGTATGCAATTAAATTTTGAAATAACTTCCTATAATCACTGATAAAGATAATCCCTATTGCAGCTTCATTGTCCTTTGATAAATTACAATGTTTAATCATTTTGACACGGATGTCTAAATCGATTAATTTATCCGAACAATTTTGGGCGAATAGTTCTCGCTTCAGAAATCAATTTGCAGCGCTAGATAAATTAATTATTCAAAAACTGAACTAAGACGTTGGTGCATAAAAAGATCATTAATGAACATTCATAGCAATAATTTGCACGGCGGGTCTTCAGCGGTACTAGGTTCGAACTCATGACACGCCAGCCACGAGTCCGTCCACTAGGCTACCGTGGCCACAAAAAAATGGTGAGAAAAGAAAGAGTAGATTTTTACTATTTTTTTCACCAAAAAAGACAAAAAAAATATGTCAAACGAGGGACGTGAAATATTTCGAATGAAATTTACGTTCTTGGAGTATCGAATCTCGGAGAAATAAGTGAGAAAAATGGTTCCGAGGACATCAGTGACAAAATCGTTCCACTAATTCACGTGGTTGTTGACAGCCCCTTTAGGAGAAGTAGGGGTGATGTTTAAGAAAAAAATGATAGACGGAAGAAGGAGATGAATGAAAAAAGGAAATGAAAAGAGAGGATGCCATCCATTCTCTGATGATGAATTATTTAAAGGCATCGCTTAAGAAGGATATGAATTACGTAAACATATGTGATGCAGAAATTGTGTTATAACAGAATCCATTCTTTTCATAGTATGTATCAGGAAAAATTGTCTTTTTTAGGAAACGTGTCTTTTTATTATAAAGTAGATACATTATCAACGTAAATCATTCATTTATGCATAATTCATTTATGCAACGTAAATCATTCATTTATGCATCAACCGCTCATTAGTGCATAATAACTTTCATCAAAATTAGTCATTCATTTGTACAGAAGTACATTGGTCAACATCAGATCATCTGTACATCGGTAAGTTAATCATTAATTTATATGCATAGGTTCTTCATCAACAATTATTTATTTGTTCATACATATAGGTACGTCAATCACTTACGGATAGGTAAATAAAATTGCTCATTTGATGGTACGTAGGTGCATAAAGTCGTTCATTCGTATATATGATTTTGATTTTATTTTATAGGTCATCTTATTAACTTTAGAAAAATACCAAGTTTATTATTTTCCGTTCTCTAGAACAAGAACTAGAAGTGTTTTAGTAGAAGATGATGCCATTACTTTAAGCATGATGTCATAATTAAAACGCGTATTACTCGAAATGTGTTTTTTTCTTAGATGCTCAAACGAAGTTGGCGCGATTGCTAAAAAAGTTTTGAAAATAATTAACTGAAATTTTTTGTGTATGTTCTGTATAATAGTAGAACTATTTTAACTTTCAGATTTATCAATCACTATTTTATAACAAAATTTACAGTCAATGTGAACATAATCACTGGTTTTTAAGCAATTTCATATAATAAGTAAGATAATGTGCTCTGGGTTTTGTAAAAATTAAAATATCTTTTATTCTAATGGTCATTTCAAAAATGAATAACATAGCAACGCATCAGAATTGAAAAATTGAAAATTTTGTTCATAAACTTTTCGTACAGAATGGATCCCGTTTGTGTTATTTTTGTAAATTTTACCAATTTTTTCAAATTTTAGTAATAATAATTTCTTCTTCTCTTCTTAATTTTAGCATATTTTTCTTAAAATGCACTAAACAAATCTAAAAAACACAAAAAAAAATCCTCATATCTCCATTTTAAAAAAAAATACTCGCAAGTGGTCGGATACCTTAAATTGAGAAAATAAATTCCTCTACAAATATTACCCGATTTTGTAAACTTCCTTAATGCCAAACTAATATTCTGAGAGACAAATAAAAAGTTCACTTAGTCAACTCGCATCAATTTCGATCACACACAAAAACTATTCCAAAACACAAACAACTTAACTCCACACTCAAAACAAGAATGCAGACAGCCTGATAGACGCCGACGAAGCTTAAAGATTTGTCTTTTCCATATCTCTCCCAGAAATAATCCCATTGTGTTTTCGGTCCATCGAAAGAAGATTTTCTGTCGCTAAGAGGAGAAATACAAACAGAACAAAGATTATACTACCCCTGTTGACAAAAATAACTGGACAAGTGTGTGACGGGAAACGTTAATAATCCTCCAAAAAAAAAAAAAGCCGAAGAGAAACAAAACAGGATCTCGGATTCAGTGTTCCTGATTAGCATATCCTTCAGACAGTCACGATTTTTGTCCTGGAGCACACACTCTAGAACACCCGCTGACGTCAAAGGAAACGCATCGTGATCTGAAATCTGATAATTTATGAGTTTATGCGAGATAAGTGAGGATGGTTGCACTTTCAAGGCACGTTTTCGAATCGGGAAGAGAATTGTTGAGCAAATGGCAACAGATCTGAGAATGAGTACGAAGGGTTGTGTTGTTTTTATCCTTCAGGTAATGGAGATAATGGAAGTGTAGTCGGAATCCTAATTATTGTGCAGATTAAAGTTAAAAAGTTGTTGAAAATTTTGATTTGTTGCTTATAACTGGCTTTAGGGTGGCATGTGTTATTGGTGAAAGGCCTATAAATTTAAAGTGATAAGAACGGCCCTTCAAAAAGGTTCCATTTTCTTAGGTTACCCACAATTTATAAATGTTGAGGAATTTTATGGATAGGGATGTGTAAATCCTTTCAAGAATACGTTTCAATTTCTTCCTTTGTATGAGTGAGCGTAAGTGAATCTGCAGCAACAAGAAGGTCATGGGCGACGGACCTCGTGATTTTGAACCGTGGTCAAGAATAGGATGACACCGAATCTCTTGACTTCCAACGAGAGCATTAGAGGCATGAAAGATTTAACGTGCATCGGCCCCTCTGCATGGTGGGTCTTCTGTAGCACTAAGACTCTAACCCTTAACTCTACAATGGTGACCATAAATTCGTGACCATGACCACAAGGCGACCAACGACATGACTTCCTTGCATGGAATGAGATTCAAGATAAAGTGTAATCTTATCTAAAACCATATCAGAGCTTTTGGATTTATTTTAACCAATAATAAAAGTGACAATAATAATACCTTGGATCCATTTATAAATCTGTCCCCCAAATTCCACATCAAAGCATTCAAGGAATTTGTAACTTAGTTCCATTCAACACGCTGCATTCTGCATTGTTTTGAATAACGGGTTTTGATGGAGGGAGGGAGTGTATTAACGTAAAGCAAAACAAGAGCTACTGGCAATGGACCTCGTAATTTTGAACAACCGTCAAGGTACGAGCACGACAATTGATCTTGTACCCCCTCTCAAACAGGAATCGAACTTCCGTCTTGACTTAAGCATCGCTCATCTCGAAGCTCAAAAGCGTAAGTAATGAACTACTAAGTTTTCCTTCCTTTCAACGAAGAATGGAAGTATTTTATGAAGTGTGGGCTATTATCTCGAATGTAATCACACTTTGCTTCAGCCACTCACAATCCTCGCATGTCCTACTTACAATCAATCTGAATATTTCAAGTACAGCCGTGTACAATTCCACTTTACGCTGACACCCCCTTTAAAAAGCTGAGTATCACTCAACACTGTGCTGTTATCGCATTCAAGTCATTTCCTGTTCTGACAAGATTGGGCCAGTATAAAGTCTTCCACTCAAGTCTTATATGATGAGAAAGAGGAGGGGCCATATCGGCATCCAATTAGAGGAGTGCAAGAAGCTGTACACCCCTAAACTCCTCAAAGGTTGAAAAATCCTTCTGTTGAACGATGGCTTATTGTGGGGGGAAGAGAATAGTCCTCCTCGTCATATAACAGGTTGAGAGGGGAAGGGGTAAGTAAACTCTTCTGTAGGACGATGGCTCGTTGGGGGAAGGGGTGAGTTTGGTTGACAAGTAGCATGCCCCTTCTACTGTACTCGCAATGGACCTTCTCAGTGGTACTACTCATCACAGTCCAAGGTGGGCCTTAGCCTTTCCTAAAAACTCCATTCCAGGCTGTCCTGTTCTTAGCTGGACTTTTCCAGTTTCTAACATTAATATTTTCCAGATCTTTTTCAAGGCAATCGATCCACCTGAGTCTTGGTCTTCCTGTTTTTCCGAGAACCATATGGTTTGACCCCAATGATCATTTTCATGATTCGATTGTCGTCCATTTTTATTAGGTGTCCTGCCCATTTTAACCTTTGTATTGAAATGAATTTAGAAATGTCTGGTTCTTTACAAAGTTTATAAATTTCCAAATTGGTTCTTCTCCAAATTTTATCACATTTCAACCACCAAAAGTATTTTTAAGGATTCTTCTTTCAAATATAACAAGAGTATCCTTGTCTGTCTCGATCAATGCCCACGTTTATGGAGCGTATGTGAGAACGGGCCTTGTCAATGATTTGTTTTTCTGCTGATGAAATTAGATTTTAAATATTTTTGATGCCCATAAAAACATTTGTGACCAGCAGTATTACAAGACTTTAGAATTTTTTTTTTTAATTCTTAAAAGATTATCTTAAAATCAAGTGCATTTGGCTTAGTTATTTGTGTTATCACTATCAACAAACATGAAATTTTTGAAAGATAGTTTCTGTAAAAAGTAAAAGCTGGCAACAATGAGGCTTATGAACTGATTGGCTGGAAACACATGATCACATTTATCATGTGACTATGACATCACATAAAATCAAGGTGAATATATTCTAAGTATTACGAATATAAGTAGGGGGGAAGTATACAAGATGCAAAAGGAGAGATAAGTTAAAATGGCGCTTTTTTTTAACATTTAGATAAAACATCAAAGATTTTCATTTGAGAACCATTTCACCACAGAAAACATTTTCATCCAACAAAATACTTCCAGAATCAATAAACTTTTTCTTTTATCAAAAAAAAAATAAGAGAAAAAAGTTAACCGAAATGACGCAAAATGTAAAAAAAGAAGAAATTTCAATTCCAAAACCATCGATCTATGTTGGCTTGCATCAAAATCAGTATCTGACAGTGTCCCGAAACACAATCCGGCATTCTCCTAATACATCGAATGGAATGCAGAGTTGGGATGAATTGGGTCAATGAATGTTGGGATCGATCGAACACCCCCTCTCTCTTTGCCCAACCCCTGCTCAACCCCTTTAATAGAGGAAAACATCGTAATCCTCAATGAACAGAATACCGGAAAGGTATACACAGAATGTAATTTAATCCGACTATGCATGTATATCGCATAAAGCAGGCCTTCTCACGATACAGGAAAAGAGAGGAGAGGTTGATTATGCATTCCCGTTTCGCGCGAAGGGGTTTTTTCCTGTTTTTTGTCCGGGAAAAGTTTCCTCTATCATGAAAAGGGGAATGCAAGGGAACTGCTGGAAAAGTCAGAGACGTAAAAATTGGGAATGTTTGAATGCGTGAAGTGTAAAGGAAAGATTCGTGAATAATGTTTCTTTTTTTTTTTTACTTCCGTTAATAAAAGGGATGTGGAGAAATGAGAAAGTTAAATAATATATGTGTTTTGCAAGTAACTTTCTCTTGCGAGAACAAATATTAAAATGGGAGAAAGTTTCGTAGTTACAGACAGCTTTTGTTACATTTCTGGGCTGCTGTTGAGTAAAAGTATAAATGAGTTCTAAAACCCATTCTTGGCGTAACCGTGACTGTTTTAAAATATTTTAGAGGTTGCTTTAAAACTACCATGCGTCTCGATTTATATTATTTAATTTGTATGCATCCCAAAAAATTGAATTTTGTTCCTGTTAAGTATTTAGTAGTTAAAAGTTTAGTTAGAAATTAACAAAATGTTAATTTCTACGCATTTACCTTTCAAAAATTCGATTCAATACATTACATGCTCATTTAAGGTATCCGACTGGTTGCGACAACTTTTTTTTTACAAAAAAGGAGATATGGGATTTTTTTTTTTTTTTTTTTTTTAGATTTGTTTAGTGCATTTTAAGAAAAATGCGCTAAAATTTAGAAAAAGAAATTATTATTACTAAAATGGGAAAATATAGGTAAAAATTGACAAAAAATAGCATAAACGCGGCCCATTCTGCACCAAAGGTTTATCAACAAGTTTTCAATTTTTTCAATCTAATGTGTTGCTATATTATTCAATTTTGAAATGACCTTCAAGATAAGAGATATTTTCTTTTTTACAAAAACTAGAGCACTTTATCTCGGTTACTATATGAAAATGCTTAAAAAGACAGTGATTATATTCACATAAGGGACTGTAATTTTTGTAATAAAACAGTGACTGATAAATCTAAAGGTTAAAACAATTCTACTATTATACAGAACTTACAGAAAACATGTCAGTTAATTATGTTCAAAAACATTTTTAGCAATCGCTGACCCCGTTTGGTTATTTTCAAAAAATCACATTTCGAATAAATCGCGTTTTAAAGTATGACATCTTGCTTAAAATATTGGCTTCTGCTATTACTAAAACACTTGTAGTTTTTGTTCTAGTAAACGGAAAAGGATAAACTTGGTATTTTTATAAATCTAATAAGATGGCCCATAAAATATAATCATAAAAAAAGTTGTTAATTTTTGGCAAAATTCCCAGTTTTAGGGTAGTTGGATGCCTTAACCAGCTAACGGTGATTGACGAGTATTCTCGTCATGGAGAAGTTAACAGGATTTAGTATCATAACGAGTATTGATTGTCTATTTAAATTGTAATTTTAGAAAAAAACAAAACATATCAAATTTTAATATGTTTAGAATATTTTGAGGCCAGGGTGGAGTAAAACAAATAAATAAAAATATGAAAATTTAGGATGAACTCATGCATCCCTATATGCACCAGCTGAAACAACGTATAAGTTCGCATAAGGAATTCATATATGTGCGATGGTAATGTTTTTTAAATGTTAGCCTAAAGGGGGTAATGGCTCAAGTCGGAAATTTGATTTATACCTGGGTTCCTTCAGGTGTGGTCAGCCATGGAACAAATGCGTGACTTTGACCAGGCCCTGAACACATTGATAGCTGCTGGGTTGAAGAAACCTCGCTATCAAGTGATGTAAATGCCAATTGTTGGATATTAAACCAAATGCTGACATTACAGGAAAAGCCCAATGCCGTGCTTCCTAAAGAATAGTTGTTGTATAGGGTTGGGAAAGGCAAGGATACTTTCTGGTAAGAGGATTTTGATCGATCCAAGTCAGTGCTTCTCAAACTTTCAATATTTACGACACAATATTCCAATCATAATTTTCATCACGCCCCCCTTCCTTACAATAAAAATGTATTGAATACAGTAATACTATACTTTGATGCTAAAACTATAATATGGCTTTAACCTATTAAGTGCACTGGCGTATATAAACATCTTCCTTGCCCAAAGCATTGATTGTCCGGGAGTATATATACGTCTTTCATAAGTAAGTCTTTTTTCTGTGCATTGCTATCCATAAAATTATTCCGAAGGCTTTGGATAACAGTAAAAGGACATTAACAGTATTTGCGAAGGATTTAATTATTTCAAACGATTTGCTGATTCATTCCTTTTCTCCACCCCCTCCTCGCTTCAATACATGATATACGCGTGCTTACGTGGAAAACGGTGGCAGTGGGGTGCGAATCGAATAACTTTTTATCGGCATTGAAGGGACTAGTTATAAACCGTACAAATTATCAAAATAAGTGTTAATTTTTGTATATAATTTTATATATGACAAGCCATGGAGTCACTGATAATTATTAAACTCTTTTATATTATATTAAATTAATTATAAAATACATTGAGCAGTACTGATACAGTTATAAGTTTATTACATGAGTCTGTGACGGATCTATACGCGTTTCTACTAATTTCTTCTTTTTTCTTTAAAACAAAATATTTATTTCAACCTACTTTCAACGAGAAACCAAACGTGATTTATGTAAATTAGGAATATTATATAAATTCGTTTTTCGCGAGTTGAGGGAGAGTGAAGTCAGAGGTCAAGTTAAATTAAGCAAGTGATCTGTCAACACGTAGTTGTTGACAAGCTGAAGTTGATACGTTTGATGTGCGCAAGTAGAAGTGGTTAGTGAAGACTGAAAAGCAGTGGAATTAAAGATTACAGAGCGTGGACCCATCGTCCTTTGATCAAGATAAAGAAAGTGCCTGAAATTCCCGTGAAGGATACGAAGCATTAAGGATTCAGGCATCGTAATTTGATTAAGTGAAAGCTGATTATTAGTATGCAACGTAGTTGTAAATGAGCGTATTTAAGCTGTCTTAGATTCAGTTGAAGGTCTGTAATATTACCCCCGCATTTGAGTATCTCACCTCTGCACTCTACCATTTTTATATACCTTAATTAGAATTGTGTTGTGTCTGTTTAATAAGAATTAATGAATAAAATTAGATTGGAATAATGTCTGTGGATTATTTAGTTCCTCCTACACATCTAGCCGGGTTTACAGATAGACAGGAGGGTTCGAATGTAAAGGGTAACCAGAGGTTACCACAAGTGTTAATGATTATTTTATTTTTTATTATATCGGAATGTATTTTGTTTGTTTACTTTCCGTAAATTAATGTTTTTAAATAATCTTTTGTTTACGACTTGTCCATATGCTCGCGCCACCGTCGCTGAGTTATCATGCCTCCTTTTGGGGGGGGCACAGTTTGAGAAGCGCTGTAATAAGTGTCAAGACAAGTAGAAAATATTTTGTTAATAAAGGAGGAATTAAATAAGTGTATGTTTATGTTTCTCTGTTCAGAAATTTTTCGGCTGTCATAGATAACCATAAAAACTTACGGTCTGAAAGGCCATCGGCCTCATGAACCCATGAACGAATTAAATTACTTTATATAGCTCCATACATAGACCAAGTGACCAAACACTGGAGAAACCCTAGGTTTTTTTCAGTATTAGTAATAAAACTGGCAAACAAAATTTATAAAATAAACCTTCTTTCATTATTAGTAATAAAACTGGCAATTTTATAAAATAAATTCCTCTTTTGGATCTAATGTTTTAACAGCAACACTGTGATTGGCGAGTATATTCCGTTTGAGAGCACGAAACTATGATAACATAGTAAGTGTGAAATGAGTTTAAATCCCTTCTACTCTGTGACCCAGGTAAAGGTGTGGAAGGAATTAAAGGATCATTCGACATGATAAATTCCAATTATTTTATTTATCACTATAATCGACTCAAACTCAAATAATACTTTAAATAGGATAATTCAATCAAGCAACACAGAGAAGAAACGAAATTCGCGTTTGGGGAGAATATGTTCAGTAATGCGGCTCTTCTCCTTAATATTACTTTACACAGAGCTTATGTATTTAATGTCCTCACTAATGCTTTAACCCTCTAAACATCAACTTAATATAAGATGACAGTACCTGAACCAATCAGTCTTCTCTACGCAATCTAACTAGATTCTAACACTTCTGGGTTGTTATCTTTTACAAAGACTTAAACCATTTCTGGTAAGCTTCACCTTGTAACTATCTTGTAACCTCTTGTTAGCTAAACTTCTGACTTTCTTACTTTTTGTTTACCCATTCTCTTCACTGCTAATTCACTAACTATTCACTTCACTTCTAATCCACTCACAATTCACTAACTCTTAAACTCGCGAAGAAGGAATGTATTATAATAAACATAATTAGCATATCACGATTCCTTCTTTTAGGAGAAGATTGGTTAAAATTTTCTGGCTGAAAAAAATACCCAAAAGGACTTGTTAGTTGAAGGTCGCGTATAGATCCGTCACAAGTGTCGTATTAAAAATATTGGATCATTGAGTTTATTTTATAAAATTTCCAATTTTATTATTAATATTAAAAGATACTATCCCATTTAACTCGTTAAGGATGCCGCAATATTTGGCAATGATTATGTTTTAGAAAATTACTATACTTTTCTCATCGAAAGCTTCTTGAAAATTGACAAGCTTAAACAGACGACGAAAATATATAGCTAATATTATATTCCAAGATTTAATTCATGATCATATCTTGTATTATTTTTATAAAATATAATACGCAAAATACAAATTAAGAAATTAATAATCCGTGATGAAACAACTCGTACCTTGGGGAGGAAGAAGCCAAAAGATGATGAAACCTTGAATCTGGAAAATATATCCCCTTCATATTTTCTTAACCGTTTTTGCCCCACACCCACATACCCAGCTCCCACGATGAATAATTTGTACGACAGACGCGTCCACCCTCTGGCAAAATTACTTCGCGATCCCAAGATGGAGCTGGTGGAATAAAATAGTTTGTTTGTCATAGCCATGCATTCCCTAAATCTAATTCCATTATTCAGAAAGAGGTATTGATTTGTATTTCGTTCCTAACTTTTCGTTATTGCATTAGAGGATCATGGTCACAGCTTGCTGGATAGAATGACTGACGGTTAAATGATTGACTTTTATGGATTTGAACAGATCACGTCGAGTTCGATAGCAGTTAAAACAGGAGTTCCTTGGTATATTTTTTAACCAAGCCTATTTCCTTACGAGCTTATTCTTTTCGACAAAAGCATTGACTGGCCGTCTTGTAAAGGTTGTTAAAAGGGAACCCTATTCGAAATCAATTTGGTGATCGTGATAGTCCAGTAGTCATGGTCACGAAGTATTGGTTGGTCTAACTGTTCTTTATTGCATTGGAGTATCACAGTCCCAGGTTGCTGGATAGAATGACCGATGGTTGAATGATGACATTCATAGATTTGAACAAGTGATATCGTATTCAATAGCAATTAAAACAGGAATTCCTTGGTATATTTTGGAACCTACCTTGTTCTTTACGAGACTGTTCTTTTAGGCAGTAACATCGACAGCCCATCTTGTAAAGGTTTTAAAAGGGAACCCTAATTTAAATCAATTTGGTGGTCACGATATTCTAGTAGTATATGGTCCAGAAGTAGTGGGTGGTCTAACTGTTCATTATTGCATTGGAGGTCCACATTCACAGCTTGCTGTTACAAAATGACTGGCGGTTAAACTATCGACGTTTAGAAATTTTGACGAATCTCATCTTGTTCAGTAGCAGTTAAAAAAGGAATTCCTTGGTAGATTTTTGAACCGAGCTTGTTCTTCACGAATCTGTTCTGTTAGAAAACCCGCCGTGCAGAGGGATAGATGTTCGTTAACTATATGGTAACTGAGTTTTTTCGTTGACGTGGTGTGGTAGTTTAGAAAATGGTTATCAGCCAGGTGACCATGACTTCGTCATTTGACCATGGTTCAAAATTACGAGGTTCATCGCCAATAACCCTCATATTGCTTTATAATGCGCCGCTAATGAACACTCATGCACACAAAATCATAGTTGGAATTAGGACAAACTCTTTATTACACCTACATTTACAAAATGCAGGTGGCCTAGTGGTTAAAATTAAGAAAAAAATCTATTTGAAGCGTCTTTCTTATCACTCGACCATGGCTCATAGGCCTATCACCCCAATAGATTTCACGCAATTCCAAAACAAAGTCAATTTAACCTTTTCACGTGAGGTGTGTCATATATGCACCAGTCCCAAACCCCTTTATCGGACGGCAGACCATTCCAAGCGCTTTTCCGTGGGAACGGCCAATACTGTAAAACCAGTACGAAATGCGAATCACCAGCGCATCACCCGGCTGCAGGTGACATTCTGTTAGAGTGCATATGTGACACACCCGTCTCTACAATGTTTTCCGTTAATCAGTACCGTCATTATCTCCGGCCCCTTCTAGTGTCCTTGGTAACCTAGTAGACGTGGCCCGCTTACGCGGTTTCGAGTCTTAGTACCACTGAAAACCCGCCATGCAGAAGGGGCTGATGCACTTTAAATCTGTCGAGGCTCAAAGTTTTCCCACTGTCGTCGGGTGGTAGTTTGGAGAGGAGGTATCCTTTCAGGTGTCGTCCTCGTCATTCAACCGAGATTCAGAATTACGAGGTCCGTCACCATCAGCCCTCGTGCTGCTTTTCGTGGGAGTCAGTGAGCGAATCTTTACGTCACACTATTCAGCCACTCAAGGGGTTTTGGAGACGGACCTCGTAATTTTTAACCATGGTCAAGTCAAGTGACGAGGACGACACCTGAGATGGCACCCCTCCTAACTTCCACACCCCACCAAAGGAATGAGTTTGAGCCTCCATAGATTTAACGTGCAGTGCCATCTACAGGTGAATCTTCAGCTGTGCAAGGCTCGAACTCACGCCACGAGTATGTTGCCTTGACCACTAGGCTACCGTGGCCATTGCTTATAGTGGGACGTTAATAAACACTGACTCGCAATCAATTTGTACCTTCTTTTCACACGAATATTTTTCATCGTGAAAAAGCTTCGAAATTTCAGTACACCCCCAACACTCTACCAATCGGGTTACCACACCCAGGTTGACTTTATTATTCGAAAAAGGCTATTAATATATTCCAAATTCTGTCACCCAATTTCAAAGTAGAACGTCGAGCCCCCAATAAATTCTGGAAAAATCCTCTCAAAAGCAATCCGTTCGCGCCAGTTCTTGTTCTATTTTTGATACAGATTTCATTCCGAAACTGTATCGGCCTTTGGGAACGAAACGTGTTTCCAAGTCCCTTGCAGGAACGCCAGAATCGATCGAAATTTGACATTCGGAGGGAATATTTTCGGCCTGAGATGAAAAAGTCTCTTGTTTATTTTTCCCTCGCCTTTTGGCGCTAGACACTGGAAGTGGTCAATCGGAAAACGGGATTTCTCAATCTAAACACGAAGTGAAAGATTCGGGTCACAGGCGTGCTATGTTTTTTTTTTTTCCTCTCAGAATCTGGGTGGAAGCATAATCCAGAGAAATACACAACGAAAAGGAATAGAAATATTTCCGATGTACGGAGTCTGCCCCTAAGGTCACTGAAACATTTTATAAAAATAAAAAGTTTTCTGTGAAACGTACATGTAACACAGACTTGATATTTTTCGTCTAGTTGAACAGTAGTACTTGATAAAAATATTGAGTTTAGTAAAATTTTTTGAGAGATTTTTCGCAAATCGAATGAGACAAATATAACAAGCAATAAAAAAATTTTTAATTTAATTTCTAATTAGGTCAACAAAGAAATATTTTATTTTAGTTACTTTTTATTAAATAATTACAATTAATATGAATATGTATATACATGTGACAGGATCACAATAATAAGTGGCAAAACTCCATTTAAATTAACATAAAAAACTTTTTAACCACGTTGATTTTGTAATTACATTTTTTAGTAAAAGTTGAATATAATAGGTGAAAATTTATATTAAAACTAGTGTAAAAGGAATGCTGACGTCTCTCCAGCATATGATTATTCAGGTTAAGTTGAATCTACATCTCAAATTTGACAAAAGCTGTTTTATTTAATAGTGCTGCCATCTAGAGGAATAATATCCAACTGAAACATATATCTTAAAATGTAATTCGTTAATTAAATTTAATTACTGAATTAATGTTTGAAAAGACTCTGTATGAACAGCAAGTGTCATCCACTACAAGTTTAAAGAACTGTATTTGATTTGATTGGAAGAATAAAAAGTATTTTATTAGTGATTTAAAATTTGAACAAGATATATAAATACATATAGGAAGAGTGGAAACTAATAAAACTTTGAATGATTTAACGAGCATCGGCCCCCTCTACATGGCGAGTCTTCAGTAGCACTTGCATGGTATGCCAGCCACGAGTACGCGACCTTGATTTCTAGGTCGCCATGGCCATTGCTTTGAAATGAGGGGGAAAATTTATGAATTATGGCTCTGATGATTTAACTAGATTGGTTGGTTCTTTTGACTGTACCAAAAAGGATTTGCAACTATTAAGCCAGTCCCACGTGAATTTGCTTTGATTTAATTTTGCATCACCCTTTGAAGCAATACGAGGGCTGTTAGCCATGCACTTCGTAATTCTAAGCCATGGTCAACTGAACAGGATGAGCTCTGGCACCCTCTCCAAACGAATATGAGCCTTCACAGATTTAATGGGCATCAGCCTCTCTACACGGCGGGTATTCAATGGCAGTAGGGTTTCGAGTCCGCGACACGCAGTTTACAAGTTCGTGAACTTAACCACTGGCTATTGTTTACAATGCATTCTGCAATTAATTAGAGTGGAAATCAGTAAAATTAATCTGGTATTTTAATAAAAAAAAGAATGTATTTAACTTTTGGTAATATTTCAAGGATTAATTTAACATAGCATTTTTCAATTCCTCTCTACTATTAGTTCACTTTCTTCCTATATATATATATATATATATATATCTTGTTCAAATTTTCAATCGTTCATAAAATACTTTCTATTCATCCATTCAAGTTCAAACACATTTTTTGAACTTGTAGTTAATTATACTTGATGTTAATACTCTTTGTTCAAATATAAGTCCATTGATTAAATTAAAAAATGAATAAATAGTAACAAACAAAAATAATAGTCCAAAAGTATATATAGCAAGTAAAAGTATTAGTTGTGCTCTAGTAGCGCAATGGATCGCGCGTTGGTCTCTTAATCCAAAGGTAGTGGGTTCGAATCCCCCATGGAATGGCGTAGTTTCTCAGAGTGTATTTTTTTTACTGTACTATTTTTTAGAGTAATTGAATTTAATTGATGAATAAACATTAACAAACAAACAAAAAATATAGGCTAATAGCATATATACAAACGAAAATGGAAATTTGCAATGAAAATCGCTTTCTATTTTGTCACTTAATATTGTGATTAGTCAAATGTATATATATATTAATATTAATTGTATAATTAATAAAAAGTAACTAAAACTTTTTCTTTGTTGACCTAAGTAGGATCTGACTTTAAAAAATTATTTTTATTACTTTTTAGTGTTTAAATCCTTTTTCGTAATTTGTTTCTTGTATGTTTCTTACATAAAGTAAATTCACGAATATTTTTAAACGGTATAACTTTGCACAAATACTTTTAACGGTTATGCAAAGAGCTTTTATCTAAAATTAAAAAGAAACACTTTTTTTCAAATAGAGCAACAACATGCATTGCAGCTAAATTACGTAGTTTTATGCCAATTCCTGGTTTGAAAAAAAAACATTTTTAAGGGTTGTATTAATGCATGAACTCTATTTAGGTAATATTTCTAGTAAATGAAGTAAAAAACGAAGCAGGAAATGAAGATAAGTAATTTTGGCGTAATCAGTATTAGCATTCCGGTAATGTAAATTGATGGCTTCAGAAACATTAGCGTAATTGTAGTACTTAACGTAAATTTTTTGGTGAAAAATTAATTCCTCCATTTATGAGTACAGAGTTCTACATCGAGGATATTCAGAATGTCCACTCGTAAACAATTTCAGAGATTGCGAAGTTCATATATTGTTTTTATTTTATTTTACAAGTATGATGCTTATTCTGTTTTTTTTATTATTCTTCAGCTTATACAAATACGCAGAAAGGTGAAACGTATTGTCTTTTCTGTTCTAATATATATATATATATATCGGCATTTTCAAAAGTAATCCTCTCTCTTTTTTTTAATTTTACTGTTTAAAATTTTTTTTAATTATTTGCTTAAGTCAATTCCCCTACTTAGGTCAGCAAAAAACATTTTATTTGAATTATTTTTTATAAAAAAAATTACAATTAATATCGATATGTATATATAAGACAGAATCACAGTATTAAGTGGCAACATAGAAAGCGATTTTCCTTCCCATTTTCCATTTTACTTTGGTGTTGGGATATTATTTTTTTTATTATTTCTTCACATTTTTTTATTTTAATTATTTCAATAAAATAGTATAGTAAAAAAAATCACATTCTCAGAAGTTAGGAAATCGCAGGTAAAATTCGAGCCTACGTCCTCTGGATTAGAAGTCCAATACGCTATCTATTGCGCTACAGAGACACAACGAGTGATTTTCTTTTTTATACATGCTGTTGGACTATTATTTTTGTTTGTAGCTATTTATACATTAATTAAATAGAATTAATGAATTAATATTTGAAAAACTGTATTAACATCAAGTGTCATCCACTATAAGTTTAAAAAAATGTATTTGAATTTAGTGGATGAATAAAAAGTATTTTATTAACGATTGAAAATTTGAACACGGTATATATATATGTAAGGATAGTTAAATTAGATCTAAAATTAAATCCCTAGACCACTTCTAACTTTTATGTTCCCGTTACGTCTTCAAGTATCAAATTAACTATCCAGTTCGGGAATGAAGAACACATGGCCCTAAACAGAACTTTGCCACTCTGACCATTAATTTTTATTACCTAGTATGTCATGCTTAAACTTTCAAATATATCTCTTCAATAAGAAGAGTACTTGAAGAGCATATGGCTTTTGAAAGGAGCCGCTATTCTGATATTTAACACGTGCCCGTCTCTCTCTCTTAGCAACCAGATCCAAAAGTGATTTCATGGACTAAAGACAGTTCAAAATACAATGTCTTGGTGTTCACTCGAAAAAACATGACATATATATATAAGTAGAGTAAACCATCACGGTAGTCGTTGCACCGATTTAATTTAGAAAATGAGAATTCAAAAGTAAAGAATTTTTTGTATACCAAAAAGAAAATTAAAATGAAGAAACTAATAGAAATAAAATTTTTATCTGAATAGATTTACGTTTAAAAAGTATAAAGATAAATAATTAAAATTAATAGTAATTTATTTTATTAATAGATAATTTAAATGATAATTGTACATAGTTCAATACTAATTTCTGCTGTAAATTGATCACTAGTCACCTGTACATTGTGACGGATCTATACGGGTTTCTACTAATTACTTCTTTTTTTCTTTCAATCAAAATATTTATTTCAACCAACCTTCATTGAGAAACCAAACGTGATTTATGAAAATGAGGAATATTATATAAATTTGGTTTTCACGAGTTGAGGGAGAGTAAAGTAAGAGGTCAAGTTAAGTTAAGTGAGGTGAAGAAAGTGAGCGGTCGATACGTATTTGTTGACAAGTTAAGTGAAGTTGATACGTTTGATGTGTGCAAGGAGAAGTGTTTAGTAAAGATTGAAAAGCAGGGAAATTAAATATTACGGAGCATGGAGCCATCGTCATTGGATCCAGCTTAAGATATTGCCTGAAGTTCTCCGTGAAGGAACCGAAGCATTAAGGAATCAGGTATCGTAAAATTGATTAAGTAAAAGTTAATTATTAGTGTGTGGCGTAGTTGTAAATGAGCGTATTTAAGCTATCTTAGATTCAGTTGAAGTTCTGTAATATTATCCCCACATTTGTGTATCTCACCTCTGCACTCTACCATTGTTATATACCTTAATTAGAATTGTGTTGTGCTTGTTCATAATCAATAATAAAAATTAATAAATCAAATTAGATTGGCATAATATCTATGGATTATTTAGTTCCTCCTACACATCTAGCCGGGTTGACAGATAGACAAGAGGGTTAAAACTACAAGTTACCGCAACCTGTACGTTACCAAACATGCCATTTTATTGTTTCTGAACGATTGCTCATTCCACAATATTTGACACCTATTTAGTTAGAAATTTTTATACCAGGGTTTGTTGTACAAACATTCAAAAAAATCATTATGGGACAATATGAATCTAAATGACGCAGTATAAATCTAATTCACCAAATACAGGATGATTCATGACGAAGTGTATATTTTTCTGATACTTTAAAACAATAACAGTCAAAAATAAGCACCACCTCAACGAAACTACAATGTAGATGCGCTCTAAAAGTTTGCGTCTCGCCCTTGACAGAAGTGAAGCAGGTCATTGTCCACACACACAGTGCAATACGTGAGTAAGTGCATCGCACTGTTCAGCTACTCGAGGGCTTTTGGCGACGTACCTCATAATTTTGAGCCATGGTCAAGTGGCGATGATGATACCTGAGCTGGTACCCCTTCTCCTAACTTCCACACCACACCAACGAGAGGACTTTTGAACTCTCAACAAATATAACGTGAGTCGCTTCCCCTGCAAGGCGAGTCTTCGGCGATACTAGGCTCGAACTCATGACACTCCTGCCACATGTCCGCTACCTTGACCACTAGGCAAGCTCGGTCACGTGCACACATACACACAATAAATGACACATCCCTTTCCCATAATGGACGGGAAAGGGATGATTTAAAATATAAATATTTAATTTAATTTTAATTTATTTTGCAATCTGTTCTAATTTAAAAATTAGATTTAAACATAATTCCTCCCCCCCCCATCCACTTAAAAGTAGCTCATTTAAAAAATTTTCCTTTAAAGAAACATATACAAAATTTAATACTTATCTTGATAATTTGTTAGGGGGGGGGTGATAAAAATTACGAAAAAATTATGAATTAAAATTATAAAATTGGGTGGCATGTATTGAAAGTTTGAGAAGCTCTGGCTTACACATGGAACATCTCTGCAACTATCTTAACTTAAATAATCCACATACTAGTCGGTTACAGGTAACATTTAATATCTTGTATTGTTCTAGACTTATAGTGTATTGAAACTGTATACTTCTTTACGAATTACCTTATAATGAAAACAAAGTGCTATTCAAATGATCAAATTTGGTAATATTTAGTTAAAAATTAAATTAACTCGTTATTTAAAAATAAATTCCATTCAAAGAAAAGTTTTAATTTCATATGAAAATTAATAGCAATGGAAAAAATAAACATTTTATATTTTAGTTATTTGGGAGTCTCTTTTTTTCAAAGTTAAGAACATTATGGAAAAGTTTTAAAGAACACCTGAAGGTAATTATAAAAGATTCTTTTGCATTATTTATTTCTCAAAGCCATAAGCAGACTAAAAAAGCTCTAAGTTTTCTCATTTGAATAAATTAAAATCTAAAGAAACTCGTAATTAAATCTTTACATATAATAAAAAAAATAACTGGAAGAGGTGTTCCCTTCGCCTTGAGTCAAAGAAAAGTCATTAGCATTCATTGTTTAAAAGCTTTCTCTTAAAAAGTTGTATGCGGTTAAATTTTTAACTGCAAAAATTTGGAATAAAATGTTTATTCTAGACAATCCCTAGGATAATATTTGGAATTTTATAATACTCCAGGAAGTATGTTGTTTGGTTTCTTAAATCAGGAAAAAGAAGTCATCGAAATAAAAATAAAAGAAAATTAAATATATGTCAAATGTGGGGGTTTGGAATATTTTGA
This sequence comes from Trichonephila clavata, assembly GCA_019973975.1. NCBI lineage: Eukaryota > Metazoa > Arthropoda > Arachnida > Araneae > Nephilidae > Trichonephila > Trichonephila clavata. The sequence goes on along the minus strand of BMAO01032425.1, from coordinate 52,032 downwards.
ATTGCAAATTACATGTTAAGCCTAACAAAATTTCTAAGACATTTTAAAATAAATTTTTTTAAAAAAACATGATTAAAATAAAAGAACATTACATGAATATTTTACCATCGAATTTGAAACAAAATACTTTTTAGATTAAAATACATAGTTTTCAAATAAACATTTAGAATACTACTAAATTAAATCAACTAATAAAATTCAAAAGAGCGACGTTAGAAAATTTTAACCTATACGAGTTTTGTTTTTCTGCGAATATTTTTTCATTAACGTTGAAATAAAATATTTTCGATTAAAATACATGTTTTTCAAACAATATTTAGAATACTCTTTCTTTAAATAAAAAAAAATGGAATTCAAAAGAAGCGCTGGAAAATTTTAATCGATACGAGTTTTGTTTTTCTGCGAATGCTTCGAAATTCTGTAGTAGTCAAATTGCATTTTCCAAAAAAAAAAGCATTTATATTTTCGTAAAGAAATCCTGAAAGGAAGAAAAAAATTCGATATTTCAAAGATACATTTCTTGATTCTCATCTTGCACATTTTTATTCCTTCCGGTAAAAAGTGCATTTTTCCTTCTCGAAAGAATTCGAAAGAATTTTATTCGATGGCAAACAGGCGATTCCGCCATTTTTGTATTTTCTGGCAGCAATCATTATTTCTCTCGAATGTGTTGAAGTGGCAACAGTCTTGAGCATGGAATGCAGCCGTAAAAGGAAATCGTGCTGTTGCCATGAAACGATTATTCGTATTTCATTACGCAGAGAGGCAAAATGGCGGATGTGAAGAATCTAGACTTTATTCGACTGAAAAAGAACAAGATTAGACTGAGCTACTTTTCAAAATGGAAACGTGATTTTTGAGCAGTGGCAAATTCCATGAGCTGCTTCGAGTTAGAGTGGTCATAAATCCCCTTTCATATAAAACTTATTTTGAAGATTTAAATTCATATTGAAAACAGTCATTGAAAAAGTATGCAAGCATATCAATAAATGCAGGTTATGATATACACAGATTTTGGCTCTCAACAACCGACCAGCGTTTCTTCGAAAATGATTAAATTTAAGAATGATTGAAAAATTCTAATTTTTAGGAATTTAAGAGGTTTTTTTAGATAACGGTAAAGCATTCTCAAAATTTCTTCATTTGTACTTTATTTTGAAAAAGAGATTTTTTGAAATTAATTGAGAATGAGTCCAAACAAAGTTATTTTCATGTCATGTTATCAAACTATGCATTTTAGTTTTGTTAGCTTCTTGTAGAACAATCATTAAAAATTCCTATTGTTTTTTTAGCTGCTAAGTATCTATTGTCTTAGCAACCAATAAATTTTTCCGAATCATTTCTTAGAAAAAAGGGAATTAGAAAAAAAATTGGAAAAAAAACTTTTTTTGGTGGAAATATGCTGACAGCTCCTTTAAAGCGCTAGTGAAGCTCACTGAAAAATTTTGGAACTATACACTCAAAGCGGTATGGACTTGTAAAAATCCCAAACATACAAACATTCACATTTATATCTCACTATATATTAAAAAACAGTTTGTGATTCTGCGATAAATGTATCTTAACGTAACTTATAGTTCGTAAAAATTGGTCTTAAAGGTTGAATTTGACTAAAGAGGAGAGCCAAGAAAGATTTACCTAGTCTACAACTTGGTGATAAATTCGCCAAAAATGATGCCAACTTGTGACGGATCTATACGGTTTTTCACTAACTTCTTTTACCTTTAATTCGAATTATTTATTTCAACCAACCTTCATCGAGAGCCGAGTGTGATGTATTTAAATAAGGAATATTATATAAATTCGGTTTTCGCGAGTTGAAAAGAGCTAAATAAGTGGAAGTGAGAAGTCAAGTGAATTAAAGATCGAGAAGTCGACGCATAGTTGTTTACAAGTTAAGTGAGCTTGATACGTTTTGATGTGCGCGAAGAAAGCGGATTTAAAGTATTGAAATTCACTATTATGGAGCGTGGAGTCTTCGTCCGTTCATCCAGCTAAAGAGAGTGCCTGAAGATCATCATGAAGAAACCGCAGCAGTAAAATATAAGGTTAGTGACTTTGATTAAGAAAATCAGATTATTATTGTGAGGCGTAGTTGTAAATGTGAGCGTTTAAGCTGTCCTAGATTCAGTTGAAATTCTGTATTATTATCCGCTTGTATTGATATCTCACCTCTGCACTCCTCTCTCACTTATTTATCTTAATTAGTATTGTGTTGTATCTATTCGTTATATATTGATAAGAATCAAAAAATCAGTTTGAATTGGAACCATGTCGTTCGATCAGTTAGTTGCTCCAACACATCCAGCCGGGTTTTCAGATAGACATGAAGGTATTAGTGTAAGGGGTGGCTACAAGTCACCACAAACTTGGCAGTAGCAAAGATATTTCGAAACGTTTTCTTTGAAACGCCATTCTAATGTAGGAGAGAGAAACAGCATTGCTTACAAAAATTACAATTTTAAAATAGAACTACGTAATACATGTAAGTTATAGTTTTACAATTTGCGCAATGAGTATGAACAGCAGAAAAATTTGCACAATGGAGGGGAAGGGGCCTGTAGTTAGACGGACAGGGGGTGGGTATCCCTTTCCCTAGTATAAAATTTATCTAAGCTTGCAAATAGATTAAGTTTAATGGTGTATACAATGCTTTACAAGTACTTTTAATGACTAAACATATGTAGGATATCCCCTGGAACTTTCTTTGTTAGAAGGTTAGATCATATCCCTTTGCAAAGGACGGCAATTTTAGTCAAAACAGCATCCCACATCAACGCCATCTAGCGTACTTATAAAACGCTGATACGATTTATTTTTCGGCAGAGGCCCACTAACACTCGACAACGAAGCAGCGCTTTCGCACCCGTTCGCCAAAACTAGGCGGTAAGTCACAATCGCATCGCATAATGAGTTTTATTTAATCTCTAACGTCCTACTAGAGGGAATAATCTAAATTTCCTATATTTTTAAATGGCTGCTTGTTCTTGTTTCTATTCTGTAAATATTCCCCCTGTAAATACTCCCCTAAAACTGATAATAAATTATTTAACCCATAGATTTTAAAAACCCCTAGACACACCCAACCAACAAAAACCCCGCTATCTGAAGAATCTAACTTTTTGGAAGATTTCGGTTACATTCAAACATATATATACTTAAATACAATTTTATGTCTTTCAGATACTTTTTAAACGGATCTTGATGGTTTGTTTTTACACTGAAGCTTATTCGTTAAGAACAGTGAAAGAGAAATGACTTCTTTACACGAATTGTTAAATCAACGTATCCACAGCTCAAAGTATTCAAATATAACACGAAATAGAAATAAATTTTCTTGTATTTAGAAAAAAAAATAATGGAATGAATTTGCTTTCTTCAAAACCCCTATGAGCCCCTATGCAATTCATTCTTTAAAAAAAATTCGAAATTGTTATTTAACCAATTATTGTTATTATTGTGATTCTGCTTGAATTATTGGAATTTAACCTATACTTCAAGCAGAAACACTTCTTTAGTAAATTTCATTGTGGACGATCGTCTTAGTCATGTGCCTCGTTTATGCACTGTGATGTGTCACTAATATTGTTACATATCTGATCTTAGATGAAAAAATGTGATAGATAAGAATTTTATTTGCAACGAATGAATATATTTGAAATTTTTCAATTGGAGGTAGAGATCATAAATTAGTAATCTCTGTTGTAGACACTGCCTTGGTCATATTGTGACGGATCTATACGCGTCCTTCCACTAACCCTCTAAGGAATGCTTTTCGGCCAGCATTTTCAACAAATCTTCTCCGAAAAGTAGAAAACGTGATATACAAATTAAGTTTAATATATATATTCTTTATTCGCGAGTTTGGCAGTTAGTGAATTGTGAATAGAGATTAGAAGTGAAAAACATTGTTAGTGAAACGTATGCGTAAACAAAGTAAGAAACCAGAAGTTGGAATATTAAGAAAGTGTTTAGAATAGCTAGCGGGAAGTGTTAAAGTCAACTCAAAACAAATAGAAGACTGCAAGAGTTCAGGTACTCTGTGATCTTAATTTAAGTCGATGCTTAGAAGGTAACACTAATAGTGCAGTCATTAAATACGCAAGCTCTGTATAAAGTTATATTAAAGGTAGAGCTGCATGATTGAATATATTCTCTCCAACGCAATCTCGTCTCTTTCCCTCTTGTTCTGTTACTGATTCGAATTATCTTGTTTAAAGTGTTGTTTGTGTTTGAGTTGATTATAGTGATAAATAAAATAATTGGAATTCATCATGTCGTATGATCATTTAGAACCTTCCACACCTTTAGCCGGGTCACAGGATAGAAGGGATGTAAGTTCATTAAAATATGCCCCAATTATGCACTGTGATGTAGCTCTAATCTATATATATGTTACCGTTAAAGTGTGTATAATTCAGTTATTTCATAGAAAAACTAGGTATTTCATGAAAAAACTAGACAAGTCAGTTAAAGTATATAATAAATAAAAAATGTCCTACTTTACCTGGTTATTCTATGAAATAACTAGCTATTGTGTGAAATAACTAATGATAGACCGTTAAAGTGAAAAATGTACTATTTCAAAGTTATTTTATAAACTAATGGGTCATAAATAGATAAAACTCGAAACATTTAACATGGGGTTTTTAATTTTAGGAACGAAGCTCCCCTCTAGCCCACTGCCATAGAACAAATTAGACAAAAAGATGTAACTCGAAGAGGAGAACCTATGGTTTGAGTTTCAAAGCAGAGACTCAAAAATCCTCGTAAAAATGACGATTTTAAAAAAAATTTAAAAAATTAAAATACTTTAAAAAGGTGAAATGGAAGGGGGGAATAGGACTATTGCAATAAAATTTTCTGTGCAGAAAGCTCATATGGATATCTATCGATTAAGGCAAGTACGGAGGACCAATATGACCAATCGTGATATGACGTAATACTATCGAACCTCAAATTATCAAGATCCTAGCTAAATTCTGGGGGGGGGGCAAAATTTTGCCCAACCCCATAGGAATAACATGGGAACATGATATTTTAGTGCTGGAGCCCCCTAGGCCTACCGAAAGAGGGCTAAGAAAATAAATGGATGCGTCTCAAAGGGGAACCTGTGGTTCAAATCTTAAAGCAGAGGCTCAAATACGCGCGTTTCAAAATATTACAGATTTAAAAAAAAGTTTTACAAATTTTAAAAAGATTAAAATGTTGAAATAAAATACAAGGAATGACCCTATGAGCAAGAAATTTGGTGTCAATATACAATGGAAGCAAAGGGATCTAATGGAAAAGGTCCGAGCGAACTGAAAGGCTCAGGTGTCGAACTATTGGCAAAATGTTGTCCAGGGGGGAGGAAGCACCTGGGAGGGTCGAGTCCTTGTACTTCCTAACCAAACAGGTAATACTTTCAATCCCCCAAATATCAACACCATATCATCAAAAAATTGCACCATAGGATTAACATGGAGATTAATATTTTAGTGTGTAAGCCCTCTCCTGCCCATCTCTTGTTCCTAATCGGAAAGTATCTAGAACCGTTTCAAAGAACTTTCGAGTGCCCTATTTAATACTGGCTATATCATGAAATACCTAATTATTCTATGAAATAACGGATTTCACACTTTAACAGTAGCATATATATATATATATATATATGTAATAGATGTTGTACTGGAAATTCGTTGGAATGGATTCTTTAAAATGAGCTTGCAGTGATGATGACAAGAGAGAAGAAGCGCGCCTAACAGTGTGTTCAGAGTTTTTATACTGACGGTGAAGGTCGTACGACTCTTTTATAACAGGAGTCGTGATTGGCTGCAAATGCGCGGGAGCAATTAGATTAAGATTATGCACTCGTACAATTAGATTAAGATTATAACAGTTTTAGGCGAAAAAACTAGGAAATAATTTCACGGGGTGCAGTTAAGGAGAGTTAGAAGTTATTATATATATATATATAAGGAAAAGCGAATCACTCACTCATCACGATATCTTCGAAATTTTTACACCCCTACAGACTTGAAATTTCGTAAGCATGTTCCTTTCATGGAGTAGAATTCCGTTAAGAACAGCTTTTTTTTGCGAAAATTGACAGCTAAGGGAGTTAAGAAGTGTCATAGATAAAAAAAAATCATGTTTTTAAACTGTTAGACCCACGCACATGTTTCTTTTATAGAACATAGATCCACTAAGAACAGGTTTTAAGGAAATAGACTCCTACGGAGTGGGGTGGGAAGTTACTGGGTCTTATTGATAAGAAAAAAGTTCTAGTTTTTGAACTTCAAGATCTATAGTAATGAAAATTGGTATGCACGTTTCTTTTGTTGAATTGAAAGCCGCAAAGAATGGGTCACGGAAACCATATCTCAAACGGACTCTCAGGACTTACTGATAAAAATCATTTCGTTTTGGAACTGTTTGACTTAGATTTGAAATTTAGCAAGCATGCTTATCTTGTTGAGTTCTCTAAAAATGGGCTTTGGAGGAAATCTACTTTAGGGAAGGGTATTACCATAGCGTAAAGGACAATTTTACTTGAATTATACAAATTCAAGTATGTCCTGTCCTTTTTAAATCAAGAGGTGAGAAGTGTAAGAATGTTTTACAATACAATCGAGAGTCTAATGCTAGAGAAAGACATCAGTTATATATATATATATATAGTATTGTTATCTACCTGATTTTGTGAAATTCTCAAGTGGGAGATGTAATAATTTTGCTTGTATCAAATGAATACACACATTTGAATCTTTTAAGAATTAGCGTTAGAGGTAATACATTAACATTTATAACAAAGATTCAGTTTGTTATGGAAGGCTTAACCTTTATTCTAGTCCCAATCGAAGGGATAATGTGATCTTATATTATAATAATCTCTTTTAACTAACCTGAATTCTCAAGCTGAAATCATCCAGCTGTTGTTTCTTTGTGTTCAAATCCTTTTAATACCTTTCTTCAGTATGGTCACTTAAGTTTGATTATAGTCTAGACATATTGATTCATGAGAGCATCCCATTAAAGTTCTGATAAATTTCTTTGAGATAAAAATCACAAAACTGCCAATCAAATGGAATCAAAACCAGTAACGATAAAAGTTTCCACGCCATAATCTCCTTTTAGAAGGGGACATTAAGACACGAAGATTCTTAATCCTTCGTAACCAGTGACTTGTAAAGAAAATTAGCTCAGTTATTTGCATAATCGCTATTAAAGTGTCTGATTACAATCTAGAATATTTGCAAATGTGCTTAGAAATATGGAAAATAATATCCAGGGATCTAACAAAAAAGATTGGAGCTGGTATGAGATACCCATGTTACTCACCATGATACCATGAGATACTGCTCTGTATTAGTTACCCATGTATTAATCTTAGATTCTAAAACTTTCATAATTGAAATGGAAACATGTATTGGCATGTTATTCTAAAATCGTGTGAATAACATATCAAGCTGAGACTATGTTGGTCCGAGTGAATTGTCGTTGTAACTAACAGTCTATACTAGATCTATTTTCAAGACATTTAATTTATTGGCTGATTTTTTAGAGCTACTCAAGTGCTATTTAACCTCTTTCCTCAACAAGCTGTTTATGAAAGGTCACTCGTGATGATCGTTGCCGTTGCTTGCTGGTAGGGTGATTTGAACTGTCCACCTTCGAGTCTAGAGACCAAGCCGTGTACATGTAAGACAAGTAGAACGAAAAGAAATTCCTGTATGGACTAATCGTTAAGCGCTTTTACTTTTATCCATCTTTTGATGTTTGCAATCAATAGGAGAAGGATCAATCCATTTCCCCTTCCTAGAGAGGGAAGGAGTTTTTTTCCTTTTTTTTTCTTTTAATGAACTTTCTGAGCGATGCATAAGAGAATGTTGTTTTTCAGTTATTACTGAAATTCATTTACATTTTCAGCAGGTTTGAGCCTCGCTTGGAATGTTTTCTGTTAATGTTCTGAGCAATATCTTGTTGCCTAGTTGACGCATGCGCCTTAGCCATTTGTGTCTTAAGTGAAATATTGGGAAAATACGTCTTAGACTCTCCATAGAGGACATAATCAACCAGTAATTTCAGGCTGCGTTACCATCTAATTTCAAGTCACAGGTTCTGTGGAGGGTGTTGAAGGTAGTGGGTCATGGTGACTTTGGCTGCTAGTTTAGAGCAGAGTGGTTTTAACTGACCCCTTTAAGTCCAGAGACCAAGCCGTGTGCTCATTGGACGACTGAGACGGAAGGATGACTACTCGGTATAGTTGTTAAGTGCTGTCATTCATGTCCTTTGATGTTATCAATATGCAGGAAGAGAGGTCACTGCACTTTCCTCAAGTAACTCCGAGTCTAACTTTTTAAAGCTCATATGGATATAAATTGTTCCATTGAACAACATTCTTCAACAGTGGTCTTCAAACATTTGGATTTTGTACCTCTAAAATTTGTCATATCGGGAATCCAACTTGTCTATACCCTCTTCTAAGAAAGATGCTGTCATTGAAGATAGCCATTGCTGAAGAGTTCCTTGTGGAAACTCATCACAAGGCAATCTTATTATGTACCGTCCATTTTCACGAATTTCTCGTTCACTTTCCAACCAAACCATCATTGACATCAGAAGTCCACCTACTCCGTACCCATCATTGATGATGGGACATTGATGTACCCATCATTGATTTGTCGAATCCACTTCTCACCATCCCATCACTCATTAAATTTTTGCCATAAGACTCTACAAGATGACGATAAATTTCAACTGGCTTAGCATACCTTGCGCTCAAAGCACGGATTACACAATCGACAATTACGGGATCGACAGTTGTCATAAACATTTTGAATGTTCACTAATAAGTGTAAAAACAACACAATCTGGATGTAATGGTGTTGTAACGGGTCTATTCATGTACCTCCTGCTAATCCTCTCGGGGAAACTCTTTCTTTAAATATTATTCTACTGAAAACTTTCTCCCGAAGATGTGACGCATGCAAATCAAGGCTTATATTTAAGCATTAACTTTCAGGTTCGAGGGATAGAGAGGTTAGAAGCTAACTGACAGCAGTGATAGGATAATGTAAAGTAATAAGCGAGCTAGGCGAGTGTTCCGTAAATTATTTGCTTAATATTCAAGATTGACGATTTGTCAATTAAATATTTAAATTGGATTAGCGTTGGCTTGAGGTAGATCAACTTAGGCGTATCTTAGATTATTTAGAATGTGCATATATAAGACATTCCTAAAGTATAAATGATTAAATTTATAGTTAAATATTATTTATATCGTCTTCCTCGCTTTTGCTCCCATATTGATTTAAAAGGTGAATTTTTCGTAATCTTGGGTTGTTCAGGTTAGTTAAATTGTTGAGACTTGTAAATAAATTATGTTCATTTTCACCCCCCTATGGCTAATCTTCCTTCTAACTCTCGTATACTGATGTATGCGACAGACCATCCTTCACAACGTGTGTGCAACGGCAGAAGGGTTGCGATATTACAGCTGCGATTATGGTTGGAAGGAACATTACCTAAATTCCAGATACGCCTCGTATATGTATAATGATCCTATTTCTATAGTGTACCCCAAGTATCACTTTTCGAAGCCCTTGTGATGCACTTACCCCACTTCGAAGGCCACTGTTCTCGGTAATCAAAAGCTTCGATGGGTATTAGCGCAGAACTGTGACTTACACTCTATTCCGGTATAAAGTCTTTTTTCAATAGGAATTGCTACAGTATGCACAGTATTATTTAGCATAGTATGCATAGTATAATTCATAGTATTATTTAGCACAGTATGCATTGTATAATTTATAGTATTTCATTATAATTCAGTATTTCATACGTGGCAAAATCGACTTCATTCAAGTAATCATGCACTGCTTCCTCGTCAACATTCTTACGTCCATAATTGCCTTATTATTTAAGAATTTATCAAGACTAAATTTAGTGTTTTCCTACAAGCTTCAAAAATCAATAAATTCGCCATCAGTTACCAACAATATTTTCTGCCAAAATTCCTTAAAACTGATTATCTGATTGATTTCAATAGGATTATAATGTCATTTTAAGCTTTTGACATTGTTCATATATCATCAAATTATTAAGAGCTAGAATTGCTTCCCATTTTCCTTATTTCTACACTACACCTCAGAAACACCAACCTTGAGAAATGAGGAAATGACAGCAGGGACTTCTTAAAGCATGGGCCAACTGGGTCCGGGCCTAGGGCCTCGCCACAATAGGGGCTTCCTCTCGTTCTTGACTCAGACTTATTAAGCTCATGATTCGAATAATTTCAACGGTCAAATGTTATTTCTGGTTGTTTTCTCCTAAAAACTAGGAATTTCGGACGATGAGTCATCTGGCTATACGCGATGACAATCTTCACATAGACCTAAGCCTACCACCATACACCATCATTGCTCTTTCTGTCAAAAGGTAGCAATAGGTCGAGCCGATTTGTGAGACGGAAAGTCTTGTACATTTTTTTTGTTTCGGGTTATTGTTTGTACGAGTATTTGACAATGTATGATATGTATTATATACTTTTAAGAGTCATAGGGGGTCTACATTTGTGTAGGGGCTTAGGGCCTACTTTTACGTAAGAGCCCAGGGCCTCAAGACGTCCCTGAGTGACAGTTACATAAACTTTGCACTATAAAGCAACACGAGGGCTTTTGGCGACGTACCTCATATTGTCGAGTCTCGGTCAAGTGACGAAGGCGACACCTGAGCGTGCAGCCCACTCAAATACCACACCAGGCCAACTGAAGGACATTGAGACTCAACAGATTTACCGTGCATCAGCATCCTCTACACAGCGGGTCTTCAATGGCACCAGGACTTGAATCCGCAACATGTAAGTCACGAGCTCATGACCATAACCACTGAGCTACCACGGCTACCCTACTTCAAGGAATAACGAATGTTATAACACGTTATAGGATTGACATGCTAATTTGACAAAAATATTAACTGTGAATATATTTTTTACTTCAAATTAAAGGGCTGATATTGTGATGGATCTATACGTGACCTTTTGAATATTCCTCTTGGGGAAACTTTGAGGCCATCTTTCACGTTAATTCACAGCCATCCCTCCAGAAGAAACCTTGATATGTAGATTAGTTTTGTGACGGATCTATACGCGTCTATTATTAACCCCTTGGGGACTCCTTCTGGGGAAACATTTTTACCAACCAATTTTTACCGAAGGTAAGGAAACGTGATTATGCAAATTAAGTTTATTATATAAATTCTGTATTTCCAGTTTTGAGAGTTAGTTGGTGAGTGGAGGATCGTGAGTTTATTGAGTGCAATCTAAGTTTATAAAAATATCAATTGAAGAATTCCAAGAGATTATCACTCGGATGTGATCGAATTCAGTTAAAGGTTAGCGTTCAAGGCCTCAGCAGTAGGACTTCGACATCACAAGAGTACAGGTATCGTGAGCCTTATTTAAATAGAAGTTAAGGAGTAACTTATTAGAGCACGGCGGAGTTGAAAGGGAGCTTGTACAGGTTATCGTGGAATCAGTTGAAGGTCCATAATATTATCCCCAGGCTAACGGGTCTCACCTTCGCGCTCTGAATACTGATCAACATCTTAATTGGATTATTATTGGGCTTGCTTGATATTTTGTGACAATAAAATAATCAACCACAAGTAACCAGCAAAGCAGTAATGGTGTTTCAATAAAAACTTGGCAAAATATTGGATATACAGCCAAGTTTGCATCATTTTTAGTGACTTAGTGAATCATGTCGTCTGATTATACAGCTCTTCCCACACATCTATCCGGGTCCGAGAGTAGACAAGGGGGATTAGAGGGAAGCAGGAACAGACACACATTACAGTTTGACTATATAAAGTCAAGGTTTTGTAAATCTAAGATAGAGGAACTGTTACGGTGATACGTAGGTGAGATATAATTCCCTAACACAACTTGAGTTAAGAGCAAAGTTTGCCACTATAATAAGTTAGTGGATTGAGAATTAACAATCTAAGATAGATTGTAGTAGATTAAACTGAACAGATTACTTGCGATTGTTTACTTAGTGTATATTGTTCTCTTTATAACACTCCTAGGGTCTCCTCTTGTAGTTTTACTTGTGGTGGATTAGTGTGTGTGAATAGTAATAAAGTAATAATTATTATAGAAATTCCGGGTGATGCTTTGTCCCCCCCCCACACCCTTAGATAGGCAGGACGGGTAAAGGAGCGGCTTCAAATAGAAGTCGCTCACAGTACTAATGGCGGACCAGCCCACATTGTATAAATTATACCACTCTCTGTTTATACTCATTGGTTAAATTGTAAAACTACAATTTACATGTATTAGGTAGTTTTATCTATTCCAATGCATTGTAAACAGGAAAAAAATTTATATTTGTATGTTTAATACGTTAATATTAAATTATGTTGTGTTTTTTTATATAAAAATTGTAATGTTCACCAGCAACGCCGTCCCTTACATTATAATGGTGTTTCAATAGAAACTTGGCAAAATATTGGATATACAGCCAAGTTGGCATCATTTTTGGTGGCCGTGTTGGTGACCAAAATAAATTTATTGCAACATCTCACGCAAAACTTGTTTATGCATATAAAGAAAATATTTCGAGCTTATGCACTATTTTTCAACACTTCGAAAAGACAGCAATTGTAGAAACCTGGATTTCAACCCTGACAAGATTCAGTGTAAGGAGAGAACAAAATAACATAGCTTTTTTTAAATAACAACAAATTCATTCATACGAATTCCCTTCCGTAGTTACTCATTTGCATATTGAATCAATAATTTCCACACGCATTCAAAACATTTTGGTACTTCTTTTCTCAATTCGTCAGATCCACAACTCTCTCCCCACTCAAACGAAACCCTGTCCATATTTTTAATCTCACCTAATTCAAATGAAAGGGGTTCTCGTCGCTATGAACTCATCTCGTCGAGAGAAAATACGGAGCCCCCCATTACTTCCGAGATATTACTTCGCATCTGCATGAGAACGAGTTCTCCCATTAATTCCCGTTTAGCGCGCCCTCCTCATACTAATCCCGATCCCTGAATCCTGAACTCATCATTAAACAAAGCGCGCCAAACAAACGACTCGCCGAGGATTGTAGGCCCGCCTACCAGTTGCTCCAGCCTATGGTATCGATCCGCTCCAGAGATCATTAGCTTTCCTTAGTCGGAGTTCCTTGGGAGAGAAAACAATGATCTTGTTCCTCGTTAGCTGCCGGAGACTTCAATAAATTCATCGTTTTATGAGGTTCTGTGAATGGGAAGCCCCGCAGTGAAATGGTTGAAAAGCCTGTTTGATGTCCTTCCGATACTTTGCCACCGCGTCCTCCGGTTTTCTTGGAGTGGCATAAAATATGAATACATTTGAGAGAGGTACTCGCAGAGATGTTTTTTGTTGCTGTTGCTTCTGTGCTTGGGAAAGAATTCCTGAGTGTTATTTTCCTTGGGAAAAATGTTAGGGAAGATGGAAGAATGGTGGAAGATACGAGACATTATCTGCAAGGGTTATCAGAGACGTAAGGTAAATGTTGAGAAGGAAATGTACAAAAATAATAACGATGAGTTGGGAATTCTAGGAGAAAGACAATCCGTGGGTATTTTTATTTATTACACGTGTAGAAAGTAGCGAAAGTTGATCAAAGTTTGGGTTTACAGTGTTGTAAGTATAGAGGCACACGCACACCTTAGAACAGTGCTTCTCAAACTTACAACATTGACGACTCAATATTCAATCATAATTTTCATCGCCCCTCCCACCATACAATAACAATGTATTGAATTTAATAATGCTATACATTGACGATAAAGCTACAATTCGGCTTTACCCTCTTAAGTGCCACCGGCGTATATAAACGTCTCTCAGCCAAAGCATTAATTGTCCCGGACATATATATACGTCTTTCCGAAGTACGATATTTTCTGTACACTACTTTTCATAAAATTATTCCGATGGCTTTGGAATGCAAAAAAAACAGGCAGTGCTGGACAGTGTTTGCGAAGGACTTACTTATTTCAGAGGGTTTGATTATTTTATTCCCTTTCTTCGCCCTTCCCCCCAATACATGACAACACAAATGACATTATTCGAGAGATATTGTTACTTATCCCACCCGATCGACAGCGATATTTGACCGAAGTCCACGAAATTCCTCATGGCAAGAGAGCCTGGATTACAGATATCATAGTTTTGAGCACCATGCAGTTTACTGTATGGTTTCGTTCTGTTGTACAACTTTGAAAGAGACCATGGAGTGAATGTGGAGTTTTATGGCACAAGAGCAGGGTGCTCCGGGACCTCTCAACCCTCTTACACCACCACCGACCTCTTGAGAGGACTTAAGCTCACCAAATAGGACCGCCATGTAGTTAGTCAGGTATTTCCTACTTCTCTTCCCCTTCCATTAACCTCATAAAAGGATTTGCAGGTTGACAAATATTTAGCGTGCCCCCCCCTACCGTACAATCACTATACATTTACAAACATCCCTGCCTTCTCCGGGATTTGAAATGCTCTTCGGCTTAATATTCAGCATCACTAACTACTATTCCCACTTAGGGAGGCCATACATTTGCTCTCTTTTTTTACCCTGACGATTTTTCCAGAGGTATATGTGGGAGACATGCGTAGAACTTTTGCAAGTGACCATATAGAGAAGACCTTAGAAAAACAAATAATAATTAAATTTCTATCACGATTATTTTTGAGCTATTATTATAATTTACGATATCATCTCGTACCAGGGGTGGCTCTAGGGCCGGACAAATCGACCCCTGTCCGGGGCGGCAAATTTTAAGATCGGCATTTGGATGGATTTTGAAAAAGAAATGTTTTTTTGATACAAAAAAAATTGATATATAGTCTGAAATATTATTAGGTGTGAATTTGGTATTTCATTTAACGTATCTTTTTTTCTTATTTTGTACTCTGTGTGCTAAATTACATGACAGTTTTCTTTTATGTTGAAACTTTTAAGTTATGTGGGAGTATATGTTAAATCATGAAATTTAATATGTTTATACATCTTTCACTAGTAACTTTTTCCCCATTCCGGAGTGAGGTTACAACGGACATTCCTTTCAAACCTTACGATGTCCGGTGTCCCCAATTCAAAGGGGACAGGGGTGATAAGAGGTTTTGGTAAATAGAGAGCCACAGGAGATGTTTTATTTTAGTCTTGAGTGTAGTTACTATAAGTCAAAACGAACACTTGTGATCCATCAGTAGACTAGTTTTAGAAGAAATTAGCCTGCTGAAATGGACGATTCCTTCTCTTACATGTTACTCGTTTCAAATAATAACAAGTAATTATGCCCTTAATTTCGAATTATTTAAGACTGAACAAAATATATATTGTTATGCTGCCTTTTTGTTCGCTGGAATTATACAAGTTTTATAAGTGCGTATTTATGTGAACAATTTATTTTTTTAATTAAATTGTTTTGTTTTGGAGAGAGGGGTAGCATTTTACATTTTTGTCCGGGGCGGCAAAACTGCTAGAGCCGGCCTTGCTCGTACCTTCGCGTTATCAGTTAAGATCAAAAGCATTACACAAACAAAGCGATAGAGAAATTGTGTTGCGAAACATGTTACAAGAAAGAGCGCCTGCAGGAAAAGGAAAACCAATTCAACTTTCGAAGGTCCAATTTTTTGTGGGTGTGCGATGGGCAGAAAATAAACTTGCCTGATATAAACTTTCCGAAAACTTAATTGTATAACAAAGAAAAAAAAAGTTGGAAAAAAGAAATTGTTTGCAACTCGCTGTATACATGAGGAAATTTCATACGTCTATGATTGCTTGTAGCAAGATATATTGCAGACTCAGACATTTATGTAAAGAGTTTTTTAGAATTTAGCATCGGAGAGTGATTTGATGAGATTCGGGAGGGAAAAGAAAAGTAACCGTTTCCGAAGAAGATTGCTGTAGTTCATTCAACCAACACTGTAAGAGTTATTCCGAACTTTTTTTTTAAGTGAGGTAGAAGAAATAGCTTCGAAATTTTATCTCGACTTGGACACAGCCTTGAAGCAAATTCGTTTTAAAACGTTCGAAGCGTGCTGAAGGAAAAGTGTCTATCAAGACTGGGGAGAAAAATAGAACTGCGAGGCAATATTGGAACGTTCTCACACCAAAATGAGAACAACACAAAAAAAAATCTCGGTTTAGTTTATTAAGTTTTCACTACTACTCCTTTTTCAAAAGAATTTTCTTTGAAATTTTGTGCGCATCAATTTCATTTTTTGGAATATTTTATATTTGAAAAGAAACAATTTCTAAAAAATTCTTTATTATCACTAACTATTTGTCAATGAACCCGTTTTTATTTAATTTTATTTTTTGCTGAAGTCACACTTTAAAGCTATTGGCGACGAACTTTGTAGTTTTGAGCCTCGTGCAGGTGACGATGAGGACACAAGATCTAGCGTGAGTCAGTGTTATATGAACGTGACACTATAAATTTGCACGAAAGCTATAGGCAATCCTCGTAATTTTGAACAATAGTCAAATAACGTGGACGACATCTGAGCTGGCATCCCCCTCTTCTAATTTCCACGCCACACCAACGGTAGGACGTTTGGGTCTCGACAGATTTAATGCGCATGGGCTCCCTCTGCAAGGCGGATCTTAAACGATACAAGGCTCGAACTCACGACCTGCCAGTCACGACCTGAACCACTAGGCTACCAGGGTCCCTACATGATCCAGAACCTCATTCTCCCAGCTTCTACATCATGCTAACGTGAGGATTTTGAGTGTCGAAAGTCTTAACATCCCACTTCCTCTTTACCACAGACTTTTAGTGGAATCATGAATCGAACACATGATTCGACTATAACAAGGCTGGCTGTAACTCCACGATAACTTGACTATCGTGGTCCAGTATGGCTACAGATTCAACATCTATCGCAATATGTATATACGCGGTGTTAAACCCTTAACTGCCGATTAAAAGTTTGTGTTGGATCTATACGAGTCCTTCCATTAACATCCGGGGAATTCTTTTGTGCAAGCATTTTTCAACCAACCTTCTCCGAAAGGCAGAAAGCATGATATGCAAATTAATGTTTAACATATATATTTTTTGTTCGCGAGTTTGGGAGTTAGTGAATTATGAATAGATTGGAAGTGAAATAAATTGGCAGTGAAACGTATACGTAAACAGTGTAGGAAGCCAGAAGTTGGAATATTAAGAAAGTGCTTAGTTTAACTATTGAAGAGGTGCTAAGGTCGACGTGTAAGAAATAGAAGACTGCAAGGGTTCAGGTACTGTGATCTTAAATCAAGTCGATGTTTATAAAGTTAAAATAATAGTGCGGTCATAAATACGTAAGCTCTGTACAAAGTTATATTAAAGGTAGAGTTGCATGATTTAATATATTCTCCCCAACGTAATCTCGTCTCACTCCCATTCTATTACTGATTAAATTTATCTTGTTTAAATGTTGTTTGTTTCTGAGTTGAATAGAGTGATAAATAAAATAATTGAAGTTTATCGTGTCATCTAATCATTTAGTTCTTCCCACACCCTCAGCCGGGTCACATTGAAAAAGGGACGTAAATTCTTTATAAGTTATGCGATTAGATCCATCAGTATGAGTTAGACACGCGTATGAGGTCTAATGGAGGGAAAGGGAAATTCTTCTGAAACACACACACACTGTCAAGGTCATTTTATTGCATTCCAAAATGTTTGGAATCATTCTACTGATATCAGTGCAAAGAAAAGGATCGTATTTTGGGAAGACGTATATATACGTCTGGGGCATTAAACGCCCCGTATGACGGATCTATATGCATCTATTACTAACCCCTTGGGGAAACATGTTGACCAACCAACTTTCACTGAAGGTAAGAAAACGTGATTATGCAAATTAAGTTTATTATATAAATTCTGTGTTCGCGAGTTTTGAGAAATAGTTGTTGAGTGGAAGATCGTGAGTTTATTGAGTGCAAATCTAAGTTTTAAAAAGTATTAATTGAAGAATTCCAAGAGAGGATCACTCGGATGTGATGGAATCCAGTTAAAGGTTAGCGTTCAAGGCCTGAGCAGTATGACATCGACATCACAAGAGTACAGGTATCGTGAGCCTTATTTAAATAGAAGTTAGGGAGTAACTTATTAGAGCACGGTGGAGTAGAAAGGGAGCTTGTACAGGTTATCGTGGAATCAGTTGAAGGTCCGTAATATTATCCCCAGGCTAACGGGTCTCACCTTCGCGCTCTGAATACTGATCAACATTCTTAATTGGATTATTATTGGGCTTGCTTGATATTTTGTGACAATAAAATAATTAGAGTGAATCAGTCGACTGATTATTCAATTATTCCCACACATCTAGCTGGGTTCGAGAGTAGACAAGGGGGATTAGAGGGAACAGACACAGATTACAACCGGACGAGCGTGGCATATACACGCCGGTAGCAGTTAAAAGATTTAAATGAAAATTAGGCATATAATAGAATTTAGATGGTACATTTACAACTTTTGATCAAATAAAACTGCAACAGTATGTCAAAAATTGAAATCTATAAGATTAGATTCGAGCTCACTACGTTTTAATTTGAATTCGTATAGTTACTCATATAATTACTGAAAAGCTGAATCATAAGTGTACTGTAAATTAAACACATTACTCTCGAGATGTTATTCTACATGATTACGAAACAATTTTTCCTTATTTCTCTTTAGTAGATTGTAATTTTTGTTACATTTGTACTTAGCTTTTGGCATCAATTTTAGATTCTATCCGTTAGCTTTCTTTGTATAAATAATTAAGGAGTATCTAAATTTTTAAATATCTACTGGGGAGTTTTTTCAATTGTCTAAAGTAACGATAACCATTGGATTTTCTGTTTCATCTTTTTCTGCCTAGTTATCCTTTCACAGAAATTTTTTTTTTTTTGAATTACAGCTAAACGGCCTAGAAATTTTGAGCTACATTTAAGCGACAGTAACGACATCAAATCTGGTAACATAAATTCATTTAACTTGTAGAAGAAATTTACTTATTCTCTTCTGCGAATTACATAATTTAGCCTCTATCTTTCAGAAAAAGATTTTAATCATTTGCCTTTAGATATTTCCTTTTTAATTTTTTTTATTGAAAACATTTATAAATCCTCGTGCGTAAAGTATCGCACGGAGTGAGTGGATATTAACGTCGCACTGTTCAGCTACACTAGGGCTTTTGGCGACGGACCTCTTAATTTTGAACCATGGTCTAGTAACAAGGACGACACCTGAGCTGGCACCCTCTCTCCTAACAACCACACCACACCAACGAGAGGACATTTGAGCTCTCGACAGATTTAACGTGCATCGCTTCCCTACACGGCGGGTCTTCAGAGGTACTGAACTCGAACTCGTGACATGGCCAGCCACGATCCGATACCTCAACCACTGGGCTACGGTGGCCCCAAGTATCGCACGGAACTTACAGAAGAAAGTAAGAAACAAATTACTTAAGGAAAAAAAGAGAATTTAAAAATCTTGAAGGATTACAAATGTTTACAATTAGCTTACTAAAAGTTTCAAAAGCACTTCTGATGTAAATAAGTTGGTGAAAATCTGGCGGGCAATTTATATAAATGCCCTTGAGAACTAGACACCTAGGATCTTTCTTTCTTTGACAAACTCGGAACACACACACACACACAGACAAAAGGAACACACATATTCTACATTTTCCTCGCCACCAATACTACAGGAATATGACGAAACCAAATAAAGTTTGTTCACATAACTTTTAAAGCAACCAAGGAGAAATAGAATTATTTTGTACTTAGTGTAAAAGTTATGGCCTCACAGTCTTATTAATTGATGGAAAATTCTTTTCTACGCTCTCTTTATTTGAAATGAGATATTCTTAGTTCCAAGACTTCGAAATTCTTTCTCTCGTAAATCTTCTTGTAAAACGGACTTAGTATTATTACTGTAAGTGTCAATTCCAAGCTTAGTGGCAGCCTTTGCAAGCCAATCGGCTCACTCATTTCCAAAAATGCCCTTGTGTTCTCGAACAAATGCAAAAACTATCGAGATGTTTTTATCTTATCGGTTTTTAAGTCGCTTTTAGATCTCGACGATTATGTTTTTATACAAAGAAATAAACTTCAGAGAATCCAAGGATGACACAGAATCAGTACAAATAAGATAGGTGCAGATGACACTATTTTGTTCAGGAATCCATTTGATATGTTTAAACATAAAAGTTCATCTACAAAAACTGTACATTAATCACGAATTCTAAATTCGAATTGCTGGGATTCAATACCACTCCTGCAAACCACAAATACAAAACCTGCTAGCACTGTCATCAATTTTGCTGCCATCTGTATATCAAATAAATTAAACTTAGAGTATATTCAAATAAGTGAAGCAGAATCCCAGTATATTATTTAATTAATGATTATGTTGCCATTCCACTTCTTATAATGTGTTAACTTAATTAGCATTTAAAAAAGGACGCTAAACATTGAAAAAACTACTTTAATGAGAAATAAATCACATTTTCCTTTTCTTATATCACCTTTTTTAAAAAAAATATTTTGGCTTTCAGTCGATAAAATCTGCCAGAATTACCTCTGGTAAATCAATTGAATAAAATATTTACTCTATTTCAATAATACACAAAAGCTTTAATGATGCTTCGAAAAATTCTTTTATTCAGAATAATTATAAAAGATACCAACCTTAAGCAATGCAATTTTTAGAGCACGATTACAATCAGATAAGAATTCAATTAAATTAGAAGGTGGAAGTTATTAAATTAAAGACGATCACAGTATGAAAAAAAATAATCTTCAACCTAAACAGCCATAATTACAAAGTAATTGTTTTTAAATTTTATTAATGACTGACATTGACATTTTTTATGAACTGAATTTAGTGTATTCTTCAAATGAGTGAAAGAGAATCTCAGTATATTTTTTTTAAGTAATTTCGCGTTGCTTTCGCTTTTTATAATATATTATCTACATATCTTAAGAAAACTTTGTTGACATTCAAAATTCTGTTGCCTAAGATTTCCATACGAACGTTATTTAAACTGTTTTACCAAAATAAGTTCATCAAATTTAAAATAGTTTAAAATAGTTCTTTTGTTTTCAAATCAATATTTTTTTAATTGGTAGGAAATAATTTTATCGACTTTCAAATTATTTGTAAAATTCAGATTTTTTTTTCCGTTTTGATAAAAATGTTAATTGTTTTTGGAAATTGTTTATCTATTAATAATTTAGAAATATTAATTACATTTAGAATCATTTAAATTTTATTTTGGTAATGCTTAAATTGGTTAAGGTAAATTATATACAATTTAGAACTATTCTGTAAATAAATTTATTTTTGTGATATACAGACGATTTTTTTTACTCTGTATCACAATTTATTTTAATCATTTAATCAAAATCGTTTCATCGAAAGCTGGAGACTGTTTTCTTAATTCGAATTTATTTTCAGACAAAATAAAATACTTGTGTAAAAAACGGTATTGAAATACTTGCAAAAAATTATTTTTGTGTAGAGAACAATTTATATTAATGTGATACAGAGCACAAAAGAAACGCATTCATCACAGAAAATTCCGCATACATTTCGTAAAATTAAACGAAACTTTCCAAAAGTAATGCATTTCGACATCAATCAAAGCGAGAACCTATTTTAATCCCTTGATATGAAAATATACTTCCGAAAACTGGAGCAAACAAAATTATAAAGTGGAATAAATTAAGATATCATCAGACTCCTTAGAAAACATTATTATTCAGAATCAGTTTAAGGAAGCACTACAAAATGCTACTATATCACAGAAGTTAGAAACACTAAACAATGCTCGAGGACAAAATTGATAAATGAAATTTTCTAAAGAAGTTATCACTAGATGATAATGGATGCGGCATCACAACAATGCTTGGAAGGTTGAAAAATATCAGATGCATTCATAAACGACATGATGAATGGAGTTCCAAAAAGAATAGTTGTTAAAAGTATTGGGCGAATGGCAGACGCAAAAGTACTACGTCATTAATGACGTCAGAGCTTCTGGTACTATTTAACACCAAAAATGGGGCATTTTCGAATCCCAATTGGCTGATAGAAAATAACCTTGAGGTAACTGATTACGCTCGGAACCGTGATTTTAAAAAAGCGAAGGATTTATATTTTTTTAACACCATTTTATAAGCTTCACCTGTATGTAATGAAATCTTTGAATTCAATATATTAATCCACTTTAAAAGGTCAGATTAATTCTAAATTTTGCTCACTTGTCCAGTACCGATGGCAATACAATAATTTAATAATTTGTTCTGTTGTCCTGATCAAAATAGTCAGGATTAACGATTTCCCATTTTCACATCCCATCCCACATCTGGGCAACTCATTTCACATCCCATTTCCAGATTTGGCAACTAAAAGACAACTGAAACAAATATTTAAATGCAATTTCTTAAGAAAGACGAAGAAAGAGTTCTATTTAATTTGGAAAATTTATAATTATTTTTCACATTTAATACGATTTATACTGCAATATTGTGCCTTATATCTTTTAGAAGAATTCGGATAATTCTAAATAACAACAGCTTTGTAGCTCCATGCCGCTTTCCCCAAGTTTTCGAAACTACCCAATGATATTCGGTTATAATTGTGACGCATCAGAGAAAGGTTAGGCCAAGCGTTTCTCAAACTGTGGGGAGCGCCCCCCCCAAGGGTGGCGGGATAACTCCGGGCAAGCATATTGAAAAGTCGAAAACAAAAGATAATTTCAAAAAATTTATTAATTTAATAAGAGTAAACAAATAAAAAACAAATTCTGACACAATAAAAAATAAAATTAACATTTACACTGACATAATATACATTTAAAATCATCAGTACTGCACAATGTGTATTTTATTAATAATTTAACAATACTAATTTAAGAACAAGTTAAAAAAACCAGTGATCCCATGGACTTGTTATGCATTCCAAAGACTTCGGATTAATAATTTTATGGATAGCAGTGCACAGAAAAGATCGTACTTCTGAAAGACGTATATATACGTCCGGGCATTTAACACACCGGTTGAGTGAGACGCATATATACGCCAATGGCACTTTGGAGTTTAAAGTCATATTGTAGCTTTAGCATCAATGTGTAGTGTTATTGAATTCAATGCATTGTTATTTTATAGAGGGAGGGGGGCGCGATGAAATTTATGATTGAATATTTGATCGCAAATATTGAAAGTTTGAGAAGCACTGGTTAAACCTATTGTATATGAATGACTAGTATGCCCTAACATGCAAGTTTTAGAAGAAACTATATTTTATATTTCAGGGGTGGGCAATTGTTTTGGCTCAAATATCACATTACGAAAGTGGAGAAACCGAAAGGTCACTTTTTTTTAAATTAGTTTTTTTTTTACTAGTTAACTATGCATCTCTGAAAAGGTATAAATTTTACAATAAAAATTAATAAATATGTTACATATAATAGAGAAAGTCTATTTATTGTACTAATTTCTATACATGAAAGCAAATTTAATTTTTGAATCAGCTTAATGAGACAAATTTTTCTCACTTTCCTACATTTTATTTTAAGGTAACCGACTACTTACAACTTTTTTTAATGAAAATTTGGGGATTTTTTGTGGTTTTTAGATTTATTTAGTACATTTTAAGAAAAATATGCCAAAAATAAGAAGAGAAAAAGAAATTAGTATTAAAATGAGAAAAATGGGTAAAAACTTACAAAAAATAACAAACGGAGCCCATTCTGTACCAAAAGCTAAGCTTATTAACCAATTTTCAATTTTTCAATTCTGATGTGTTGCTATGTTATTCTTAGTACATTTTACGAGCAATATGCTAAAATTAAGAGAAGAAGAAATTATTTCTAAAATGGGTAAAAATTTACAAAAAATAACATAAACGCGGCCCATTCTGTACCCAAAGCTTATGAACAAGTTTTCGATTTTTCAGTTCTGATGTGTTGATATGTTATTCATTTTTGAAAGAACCTTTAGGGTAAGAGATATTTTAATTTTTACAAAGCTAAAGCGCTTTATCTTAGTTATTATATGAAATTGCTTTAAAAATACGATTATATTAATATAAGGGACTGTAAATTCTGTAATAAAACAGTGGTTGATAAATCTGAAGGTGAAAACACTTCTAAAATTATACAGAATACGCACACAAAAAAAATTCAGTTAATTATTTTGAAAACTGTTTTAGCAATCACTGTCCCCGTGTGAGCCTTTTCAAAACAAAACAAAAGCATTTCGAGTAAAACGCGTTTTAAAGTATGACATCTTGCTTAAAGTAAAGGCATCTGCTTTTACAAAATAAAACACTTGTAGTTTTTCTTCTAGGGAACGGAAAATAAAAAACTTGGTATTTTTATAAAGCTAATAAGATGATCTATGAAATAAAATCATTAAAAAATTGGTCAATTTTAGCCAATTTGAGAATAATCAGATAACTTAAAATCAGGAGTGCTATGGCTTGTTGAAAATGTGATTACAGTCTACAAGTTAATGTCAGCCAATGCATTTATATTCACACTTGTTAATCTTTATGGAGATAAAAATTTACTTACAAATATATGTCAAACCAACTCTAAAAAACATTTTCTCTATACAGTAAAACGTCGCTTATCCGAACGTTTAGTATCCGGAGCGTCAAATATCCGGACCAGTTTTTTTTTTTTTTTTTTTTTTTTTTTTTTGTCAACTACATGTACTGTATATGAATACGTTTTCGAACAGAAACGACGAAGAAAGTGTTGCTGATTTTGCTAAAAAAGCCCAATATGAAGGACGCCTGCTACATGTTAACCGAAGCGTGAGACTCGCTCGAAAGACAGAGCCTGAAAAATGCATGGAATAAGCTGTGGTCAGATTTAGAAGGCTAAGAAGACTTCAATGAACCATAGGGAGGGGATTATCGACTTAGTCCAATCGATGCCAGGATTTCAAGAATGCGATGAAGAAGATGCAGAATGGCATGCGATGCAGAAGACTGTGGATTTCAAATGCTAAATGATGTTATTGTGACTTGACTTTTGTGCAAGAAGAATCCGACCCTTTCGACGATGAAACGGATGAAAATGAGGACAACAACAACAATGAAAGTAGCAAGGGTCCATAAAATGCTGACGCTTTTACTGCGTTGGAGACAGCTATGGAGTGGTACGAACAACAATCAGAATGCTGTCCTACTCAACTACTGCTGATCAAGAAACCAGAGACCTTTCAGCGAAAACACGAAGGTGTACAATGGTACAGAGAAAAATAAGTGATTATTTTTTACAATAAAGGTACAATTGCGACATTTTGCACCTATTTTGCTTATCCTTCAAGCACGTTTCCGTAAATGATGATTTTCAATATTCGTATAGTTCATATACTGCATGGATCGCTTTTGGTTTTCGGTTATCCGAACAATCACGTATGCGAAAGGTGTCCGGTCCCAATTGATTCGGATAAACGACGTTCTACTGTATTTGGTTTTTGACTATCTCGGAGGCCCTAAAGTACTCTTTGCGGCCTGTATGTAGCAAGCACGCCACTATTTTTCCAACCCTGGTTTAGTTGTCATCTGTGAGATATTAGTATATTGAGATTGACCGAAATATTTTGCTAGCAATTTTTTGAATAGATTCTCGGTGAAATAAATAAACTGGGATAGTTTTAAACAAAAATCAGAAAATACATGCAAAAAATGTTTTGAAATTAATTACTTTTTAATTCTGTCCCTACCGATAGAAAAGTCTTTCGTTAAAAGATTAAAAAATAACAACTATTTATAAAGGATTTATGAAAATTTGTTCTAAGTTATAAATTAAGCTTCTATTATTAATTAAAGTTCACTAATTAAAAGTGTTTTCTTCTCGTAATGGGAAAATTTTAGTTAGCACGTGTTTTAAAACGAAAAAAAAATCTTATAAGGCTTTTTTTTTTCAATTTCGAATAGATTAAGGGTTTATCATTCTAAGAGTGAAATAATTAATGGAATCTATTTTTAACTTTAAAAAAACGGGGAAAACCTTTTAATTTCTACATTTACAATTTCTTAAGCCGCTTTGTACTGTCTCGAGACAAAAGAAAAGTATTTTATTATCAAACTCTCAAGAAATTAAAAGTTATTAAATTTTCATATTACGAAGTAGAAAAACAGAAGAAAGTATCCAGCTTAGAATTTCTGCTGGAACAAAGAAAATTATTAAAACACTTCAACAGTTTCCGCTTTCCCCCTTTTTACGCATTTTAATTCGAGAATTTGAGAAACATCCCACTCTTAATAGAAATACTTTATTTGCAGAGAAAAGAATAGTTTTATGTCTTTATTTTCTCTTTCTTACTCTCCCTCTTTCTCCTATTAGCTATTAACAATTTGGGAGTACATTTTTATGTAAGAAATTGTGGGTTTAATAAGTTGTTTTAACATTTGTATTATTTTGCGAGGCTTCTTTTTAAAACTTCCTCCTTTAATTTCTTTTTCAAATGAAAATATATGTATCCAAATTTGTAAGAATTTGTTCTTTTATCGGTATCTAAAAGTGATTTTAAATGTTTAGCATCCAAATATTTTATTGAATTTCTTTTACCAAGGAATGAATGCATTTATAGAAATTAATGTCTTCGAACAAAGGATTTCGTGAGACATTTCTTATTTATTAAATGTTTTGTATTTATGGAAACTAGTTTTTTTCCGTTTTAACTTTTTAAAGCTATAATTAAATTATAATGCGCACTACTTTGTATTTCCTTTGTGAAGTTATAATTTAATACCTAGATACGATTCTAGCATTTCTAATTCAATACTCTATAATACTTATTGATAATATTAATTTAGATAAATATGGGGGAACCAAAAGTCTTGCCCTGATCATAAATATTTACTGTGTTCAAACTATTATAATAAGGCACATAGGTTTTTCTCGGCACAATGAGAGTTTTTTGCGAAATTATTTGACCATTTACCTCAGTAAATTTCAACGTGTGCTCCTTTGGTAGCTTGCATAACGTTGCACTATGCAGCTACACGAAGGCTTTTGGCGACGGACCTTGTAATTTTGAACCATGGCCAAGTAACAAGGACGACACCTGAACTGGCACCCCCTCTCCTAGCTATCACATCACACTAGCGGGAGACCGTTTGAGCTCTTGACAAATTTAACGTGCATCGCACCCCTACATGGCGGGTCTTCAGTGGTACTGGGCTCGAACTCATGACACGCTAGCCATGATCCAATGTCTTGACCACTTGGCTACCGCGGCCACAGGAATGTCCTTAACGCTTCATCTTATATATATATATATATTACTTAATATATATCCCAATTTTATATTTGTGGTCACTTTTGATGGTGAGGTTGCTGCCCTTCTAGTGGACCTTGCGCAGTTGCATTGTCATCTGAATAGCTTTACTAGAGCTGTTGCCTTACGCCATTCAAAAGCGGCGATTTTTGCTACGAACTCAAATTCTACTCCTGCCTCCTCTAACATTCTTGACTGTAAAAAACTGCTGCAGGGTCTGACTGAGTTCTCTAAACAAATGGTTTTGCAATGGATCCCTGGACACTGTGGTGTAACTGGTAATGAGTTAGTGGACCATCTAGCAAAGAAGGAAGCTTCCATTCAATAGACAACAAGGAAAGCTGTCTTTTTTACCAGTGCATCATTAAGAAAAAGATGAAATATCAACTCAATACACAGAGAGAAATTCTATAACATCTGTTGGAATAATCTTAAAGATCTTCCCATGTGGCCAAGATGTAAAGCAGTTGCCGAGTTTCGTATGGCTTCTGGACACGACTATCTCCTCAAACATCTTCATCGAATCCATCTTTCACAGGCCCCTTTATGCACGCTCTGATATTTGGGAGGGCATGGATGCTGACCACATTCACCGCTGACCAGCACTAAAGGGCTCTTCTTTGAGCGCTATTTATTGGCAAGCTAGAGACATATTGGGCTCATACACTTTTCTCACCCCGTTTTTATTTCCTACTTTATTTGGTCTGTTTTTGTTCCTACCCCCTTGTAATGTAGTGGTATTTTGTAACCCTGGCCATTTGAAATAAAAAAAAAGTAAGATACGCCACAACCATGCAGCGAATACAATGGTTTTACTTCTCAGTAGTGCCTCGTCTTCGGTCAGACCCAGTTTTCCTGAGACACAGTGGCGTTACGGAAAATATTAAGGCTCCCCTGCAAAGTTAGGTTTTGGGCCCCTCGTGATGCTAGGGTGTACGTTACGCCACTGTTGAGACGCCATATTTTCATGACCACAGTTTCCAATAATCACGCAATCTTTCTGCATCATCACAAAAGAAATTTTACTCTCTCGTAGCCCTACACGACATTGTTCAAATAGTAAGCTACTGATACTGCCTTCGTCTTCGTGAAGACATTTTTGACTAAAACCGGGTCACACAACGGTAGATCAATAACGCTCGTTAAGTTCCCATCGCGTATTTGAAGAAAACGTGATTAGCATGTTCATATTAACGCTACTAGCTTCACCCTTCTTTCTCCAAAGTGAAATACGAATGAAGGTCAACTTTCAGATGTGCCTCCCATAATTCATTTATCCAGCACAGTACTTTTTTTTTCCGCGTTGGTAATTTTATTTTACGCCAGTATACTTATCAATTAGCTATTAGAATACTTTGCTAGGAATTTTCTGTTTTACCAAATGGGCTCCTCTTTGAGCAATTCTTATTGGCAAGCTGGGAACTTATTGGGTTCATAGACTTTTCTCGTCACGTTTTTATTTCCTTTGTTTGTTTTGTCTGTTTTTGTTCTACCCCTTTGCGGTGTAGTTGTCGTTTGTAACCATTACCATTGGAAATAAAAAAAATATCTGTACTTGTAGAAGCCGAATGTTATGGTCACGAACTCGTGGCCGGAAAGTCGTGAGTTTGAGTCGTGGTCTCACTAAAAAAACCATTGGAATCGTGGGGATGGGCTTATTCACGTTAAATCTGTCAAGGCTTAATGTTCAAGATCCATTGGTATAGTATGGAGTAGAAGTTTGGAGAACCGGGTTTAGCTAAGGTGTGATCCGCATCACTTGATGAAGGTTCAAAATATTCAGAATGAAATCATTTCTAACTGGAAGATAACGATTGTATTTATTCTCAATGGCACTTCGTTAGAAATATTCAAAATGATTATATATACAGATATCACTTGACAACAGTCAAAGTTATAGTATAAAAGTTATAAAATACTTCAAACAAATATTAAATAAAGTTTCCTACAAGACCGTCTAAAGCAGAGATTTCTCGGTTAAAATAAATTAGTGTGTAGAATGGCGATTGTGGCGACATTTAGAAGACGTCGCCAAAATAACTTTGAGTTGCCAAAGAAAAATAAAACAGATAAAATTAAAATAAAACTAAAAAATGTCACTAAATTTTGAGGGGGGGGGAGTATTCCATGTTTTATTTTTTTTTAAATTTATCAATAACGAATTGCATATCTTTGGTATCAACTGCATCAATTCAAGAAGAAAAAACAATAATTTAAGGTAAGATTCCAGCTGACTGTGTCATCACTTTGCATTATTCTTTTTAATTACTTTGACATAGTCTTACAAATGGTTGTGAAAATCACTGAAACGGATCCTTCATCATCGAATTTTCTCTTCAAAACTAATCCCCATGTGTCAAAAATATTTTTTAAAAAAAAGAAATTAGAACGCGTGAAATTAATTAAACGCCACTTATTTAACGTTAAATTTTGGTTTTATTTTTCCCTTCGATAATACTATAATTCAATGCACCACTAATAGGGAACTGACCCTTTAATTTTAAACAACTCCCCGCAGTTACGAATAAATCCAGAAGTATTCCTTGTAAATTATCTAGGCTTAACTGAAATCTCTCATTCACTCTATTTTTACAAATTTCTGGAGAAAACTTTTGGATCCACCGTTCGAGAAAGAGAACAGGTCAAGCCATGCTTCACGAATAATTAATCTTAATTTGTCAGCGACATAATACAGGCAGCTTATGCTCTATAACAGCTTAATTTCTAAGTGAGGCAATTATTAAATCTCCCCCCCCCCTCTCGCGCTTTATCTAAGGATGTAATAAAATCCGGTCATTATTAGATTAATCACTTTTAAGAAATATTGATCTATCCTACTATTGATTCCAACGGCAAAGCAAAAGCTACGAAGGTGATTTATAGAGTGTTCGAAAACCCGCTTTAATTTATCTGACGATCATGAATGCTCTTTATTTAATAATGTCTAATGTATATGGTGATCTATTACATTCAAATTTAATAGTTGTAGAATTCAGAGATGGCACGATTCAACTGGGTGCGCCAAAAAAATTTGTTTAAACTTTAAAAATTCATTTAAAAAAAAACCTGCTAGTTTGATATCACGGGGCATGCACCAAGTTGTTGTTTATGTTTGCCAAGATGGGCGATAACATTACAATATGGTTACCTTGATATTTTTATCGTCTGGCGATGTGGTTGCCATGGAAATAACGTATGGTAGAAATAATTTTTATCGGTTCTGTTCCCGCGGTAATCCTATTAATTTCAGACGATTTCAATTCGATTTCTTTTACAATTCAACCATTTTCATTGCAATTCTTAATCAAACTATATTTCAGTCTTCTGTTTTATTTAATGCTATTTTCGAACATGGATATTTCTAATATCATTGGTGAGAACTTGGATATTTTTTTTTTAAAAAAAAGAAAAAAGTGTTGTATTTTTAATTATTGCTATAAATTGTTTATTTTCAGTTCATTTTATTTTTTAAAAATGTTTTTTAATGTTTCTTGTTCAAAGAAATTCCTTGAAGAAACTTGCAGTTTTTGTAACATAGCAAGTTTTCAGTACTTTTTAATTGCTATTCATTATCAATTTTAATATATTATGTAATTATTTTATTAATCTATATATATAAAAATGAATGTGTGTCTGTGCTTGATAGACTCAAAAACCATACATCCAATCGCCGTGAAAATTTGGGAAATTATTAGGTATATCCCTAGAAAGCTTTTTGTAATTTTTTTTTTAAATCAGAGTTGGGGTTCTCGGTGCTTTCGAACAAATATCCCAAAAATATCAACATAACATTTGTATATTTACAAGCCCAATATCATTCATTTCATGATGATATTTAATTCTCGCGATATAATTCTTCATCAGATCGTCATGATATTTATGCACGTGTATTTAAACAAAAATTAAAATCCTTAACAGATTTAAAATATTTTAAATACATAAATTGGATTTCCTTTAATGTTATTTTTGTGTTTTACAAAAAACAACATTAATGCGTTTGACGTTCGATTTTTCGCCAGCAAATTCTAATAAAAACAAAGATGCAGTCAAAAAAATTTGCAATTATTAATACGAGAATAAATTATTAATACAATATTATTGATTTCCAACTGAAGAAAATAATCGGAAATATGTTTTATTTAACCCCACAATTATCCCACCAATGCGAAGTACCATTGGTCGATCTACAAATCAAGCAAAAAAAGAAGAGAAGAACGATCTTCAGAGACAAGCTAGGCAAGAGATCGAGTTCACACTGCTCTCGCTCGATCATTACGAACGAGTGAACAGGGGCAAGCAAGGCAAGAAGAGATCGAGTTCACACTGCTCTCGCTCGATCATTACGAACGAGTGAACAGGGGCAAGCAAGGCAAGAAAGAGATCGAGAGTTCACACTGCTCGTACTCGATCACTAGAAACGAGTGAACAGAGGCAAGCAAGGCAGCAAAGGAATCGAATTCGCAGGACACAGACAAGACGAACGATACATACTGATTTGAATTTATGTAGTTTGAATTACAATCCCCTTTACAATTACAGTATTCATCCAAGTGTAATTATTGGAAAAATGGATAAAAAGTGTACATATTGTAGTGCTCAAAAATTTAAAAATGAAACACCAGGTAATTGTTGTGCAGGTGGAAAAGTAAAGTTACGAGACTTGCTTTCACCACCAGAACCATTATTAACTTTAGTATCAGGTAAAACAAGTCAACCAAAATTTTTTTGAAAAATATACCCGCAAGTACAATGCATACTTCCAAATGACATCGTTCGGAGCAACAAATATCGTTAGTGCAAATTATATGCCAACATTTAAAATACAAGGGCAAATTTATCACCATGCTGGATCACTACTACCCTTGCCAAATGCAGATCACAAATATCTTCAGATATATTTCATGGGAAATACTGACGAACAAATCAACAGACGGTGTCAACTGAATATGAGTAGTAAACGAGAGATTGTCACTGAATTACAAAATTTGTTTGAACAACATAATGAATTAAGTTATTTAAAACCGCCATTGAACAAATGCCATCTGACGATTACAAAGTAATAATAAAGGCAGATGAAACACCTATTGGTCAACATCGAAGATAATTCAACGCACCAACGATTGATGAAGTTGCAATTGTCATAGATGGTGAAGAATTTAATTCTCGCGGTATAATTCTTCATCGTAGAAATGGTGACGACCAGCAAATATCAGAAATGCATCGTTCATGTGATGCATTATAATATTCCATTCTATTATGGCAAGGAGAGGATGGATATCATTTTAATATCAATATGAGAAATCTTACAACTAATGTGGACATTAACAAAAAGGTCAGTGATATGAATTATTATGCATATCGAACGAAGATTCCTGAGAATGCTGATAATCATATATTGAAATGTAGACAATTATTTCATCAATACATTGTTGACATGTACGCTAAAATAGAAAGTGAAAGACTCCTCTATATACGACTAAATCAAGTCAAATTGCGTTCTGAAGAGTACATCCATTTACGTAGAGCCCCACAGTCGTAAATGATGGCAACCTCAGTGAATTGGGAAAAATGGTCATTTTACCATCCACATTAACAGGCAGCCCAAGACATGTGCATGAGTATGCACAAGATGCAATGACGTTTGTTCGTGCATATGGTCGTCCAGATTTTTTCCTCACATTTACATGCAACCCAGCAAGGGATGAAATAAAGGAGCTTTTATTAACTGGACAATTCCTATCAGATCGTCATGATATTTCTGCACGAATATTTAAACAATAGTCAAAATCTTTAATAGAATTTATTGGGAAACACTATGTATTTGGAGAGACGCGCTGTTGGATGTATTCCATTGAATGGCAAAAAAGAGGTTTACCACATGCGCATATTTTAATATGGATGGTGGAAAAGATAACACCTAACAGAATTTATGAAATCATCTCAGCAGAAATACCAGACATTTAACTTGATAAAGACTTCCACGATATTGTCTCAAAAATATGATTCATGGTCCATGTGGCTCACTAAATAATAATTCACTATGCATGTCAGATGGAAAGTTTACCAAGAGGTATCCTAGAGACTTGCTTGCTGAAACTATTACAGGCAATGATGGATATCCACTCTATGGACGATGATATACTGAAGATGGTGGAAAATCCATTACACTAAAAGTACTCACCAATACTATTGATATTGATAATCGTTGGGTAGTACCATATTCTTCATTACTACTAAAAACGCATAACGCACACATAAATGTTGAGTACTGCAATTCACAGTGAAAGCTATAAAATATATTTGCAAATATGTGAACAAAGGAAGCGACGTGGTAGTGTTTGGAGTGGAAAATATAACTGCATCTAACGAGGAAATCACCCAATATCAACTGGGACGCTACATAAGTAGCAATGAGGCTGTATGGCGTATTTTATCATTTTCCATTCATGAGCCATATCCAATGGTTGTTCATTTAGCAGTATCTTTCGAAAATGGACAGCGTGTGTATTTTACATCAGAAAATGTACGTGCAAGAGCAATGTCACCACCACCAACAACATTAACTGTATTTTTCACATTATGTAGAAATGATAACTTTGTAAGGATACTACTGTACTCTGAAGTACCAACTTATTTTACGTGGAATACATCAACAAGAAAATTTCAGCGTTATAAACAAGGTAGAGCAGTACAAAGACACCTAAATTTATATTCCACAGATGCATTGGGTCGTTTGTACACTGTACATCCAAATAACGCAGAATGCTTTTACCTAAGATTATTATTAATCGATGTTCGTGGACCAACATCTTTCCCAGAATTAAAAACAGTCAATGGCCATGTGTGTGCTACATTTCGTGAGGCTTGCCAGAAATTAAATCTCTTAGAAAATGATGCTCATTGGGATATTTCACTCACTAATGCTTCTAATACAGCTCAACCACAGCAGATACGTACACTATTTTCCATCATACTAACTACATGTTTTCCGGCTAATCCAAAGGATCTTTGGGGAAAATATAAAGACTACATGAATGAAGACATTTTACATCGCATGTGTAGAATAAATGCTAATCCCAACATACAATTTACATCTAATATATACAGTGAAGCATTGATTTTAATTGAGGATGTATGTTTGACAATAGCCAACAAATCCCTGACAGAATTGGGAATGATTGCTCCAAATAGATATAGTAATGACATTTTCGATCGTGACATGTAACGAGAAACGCTTTTCGATGTTAATGAATTACAAACATTTGTTCGAATTATCTGCCGAAATTGGTATTAGAACAGCGAACAACATATGACGCAATTATAAATGCAATATCTAACTAAAGTTGTGGTTTATATTTCTCAGATGCACCTGGAGGCACTGGCAAAACTTTTCTTATTTCGATTATCCTGGCAACTATAAGATCACAAAATAATATAGCACTTGCTATTGTATCATCTGGTATTGCAGCAACTCTTTTGGACAGTAGGGGGAACAGCACATTCAGCATTGAAATTGCCATTAAATATGCAGGTAATTGAAACTCCAACATGTAATCTTAGCAAATATTCTGGGACGGGAAAAGTACTAAAATCGTGTCAGCTTATAATATGGGATGAATGCACCATGGCACAGAAGAAATCATTGGAAGCACTCAATTGTACATTAAAAGATTTGAGAGGAAATGAGCAGCTCTTTTATGGTGCCCTCATTTTGCTAGCTAGTGATTTTCAACAAACTCTACCAGTTATACCACGTTCAACACCTGCAGATGAATTGAATGCATGTCTCAAATCATTGGTGTTATGGTGGTATGTGGAGAAAATATCTTTAAAGACCAATATGCGTGTTCAATTACAACAAGATGAATCTTCTGAACGATTTGCAAAACAATGGTTAGATATTGGGAATAGTAAAATGGAAATGGACGAATCCACACACTGTATTACAATACCAGAAAACTTTTGTCACATTGTAAAATCCACTGATGAATTGATTGCCAAAGGTTTTCTAAATTTATCACAGAATTATAAAAATAATCAATGGGTTAGTGAGTGTGCTATATTGGCAGCCCAAAACACTGATGTGAATTTAATAACTGCACAATTCAAAATGAAATACCTGATGAAGAAAAAACATAAATCCATAGATACTGTTGTCAATCAAGATGAATCAGTTAATTATCCAATAGAATTTTTAAATTCACTAGATCTACCAGGAATGCCACCGCATGTTTTATCTTTGAAAATTGGTTCACCAATCATCCTTCTACGAAATATAAATCCACCGCGACTATGCAATAGGACTAGGCTATCGGTAAAAAAATTAATGAATAAGATAATTGAGGCAACCATTTCAAATGGAAAACACCAAGGGGAACATGTACTACTACCACACATTCCCATGATACCAATGGATACTATATTTGAATTCAAACGTCTACATTTTCCTGTACGACTAGCCTTTGCAATGACCATATGGCGAACGGAGACAGAAGAGAGTGTAGAAAGTAGAGTCACGAGCACAGGTGACATTTGACCCAGGAGAGCGCCTGGGTTTCTCTTCACGCCTGTGGCAACAGGGGGAGGCGACACGCTCCGAAGGAGGGAAAGAGAGGGATTCCTCTAGATGCGTTTGGACGGAGGAGTCGGCATTTTGAGCGTGCGTGATAATATTTAACCTTTTTTTTTATGCATCCATGTAAATAGCTAAATAAATGTTTTATTTAATTGAGAAACTCTCGTAGAGCCACATCTTTTGTTGTAGACTCAGTTTACTGATTTGTAAATGTGTTCTATTTCGAGAATCTAATTTTATATTGGACATTTTTCTGGCACCCCCGGGTGGGCCACGAGTGTTAGAAAAACATTTTTGAATATTAGAAAGTAAAACATGGATGCTTTAAAGTTGAGACGCACGCCACTTAGGACAGCCTTCATTAAGGCTGTAAATCATTTGCAAGAAGTTGCCGAAAATGAGCAACTAGATAAAAATGAATTGGAAACTGCTTTCGAGCAATTAAAACTAAAAAATAAGAAATTGAGACAAATAGATGAGTCTATTTTAGATATGTTAAGCGAAGCGAATTGCTCACAAGAAGCTTACAACAACGAATTCGAGGCAATCGAAAGTTATGTTGAGAAAATGATTGCCTGGAAAATCAAGTTTAAAAACCTGATGGAGAACGATCCTTCGGGACAGAAGGACAATCCTAGTCACATCAACTTCCTCATCTCTGCGTCTTCCAAAGATCCAGTTTCAACAGTTTTCCGGAGAGTTGAAGGATTGGTTGAGATTCTATAACCAGTTGAAGAGAAACCCAGGCGCTCTCCTGGGTCAAATGTCACCTGTGCTCGTGACTCTTCTTTCTACACTCTTCTGTCTCCGTTCGCCATAGACCATTAACATAGCACAGGGACAATCACATTGCGAGTATGTGGATTAAATTTGATAAATCCATGTTTCTCACATGGACAGCTGTACGTTGGGTGTTCACAAGTTGGAAAACCATCAAATTTATTTGTTCTTGCACCAGATCGGAAAACAAAAAATGTTGTATATTTACAAGCACTACTAAGATAAAGTTAACCAACAATCATCAAATATCATTCATTTCATGATGATATTTAATAATTACAAAATTATTGTACAATTGAAATTCATTTGCAGTATTGTTCAATATCACAAGTGAAGAAGCATGTTTATTCTACCATCAACTATGTATATCTATGTTTTGTACATATGTTATATTCAAATGACATATATGTAAGGATAAATTTATTGTTAATTTTCATTTTGATGTATTGTATACATTTGATCATT
The DNA here is from genome assembly GCA_019973975.1 of Trichonephila clavata. NCBI lineage: Eukaryota > Metazoa > Arthropoda > Arachnida > Araneae > Nephilidae > Trichonephila > Trichonephila clavata. Next base: position 14,903 of record BMAO01032425.1, on the reverse strand, counting down.
AATAAATTATGTTTGAGGTATCCAAACTGCCTTTTTGTTCAAACACAGCAACGTGTGAACGGGTACAAATAGTAATATAATATAAAAATACAATTATTATTATCATATGTAATAATCATATAATATTCGTTATTTGTAATTGTTACTTTATAAATATTATTACATATGTGTTATTTATTTATAATTATAAAATAATAAAAAATAATACTATATGAATATTTAATAATTATTAATATTTAATATTATATGAATATTATATATAATAGTTTCTATAAAATTATATTATAAGATTATTGTATACTGCATAATATTACTATTAGTAAATATGAATTTTTTTATATTGATATTCATTATTTATTGATCTTGGTTAGTCTCAATCTATTCCTAAATTCTTCATTTGAAATCGATCTTAATGTATATCAAAACAGTTCTTTCAAATTATTTTCCTGGCGAATCTTACAGCTAGGCCGCCATCTAGGATTTCATTCCAACGACATACGCTGCTTGGCGGGATTCTTTATCGCGCCAAACAGCGTTTGGCGCCGTGCCCCGTTATATCAAACTAGTTCCCAAAAAAAATAAATGAGGATAAAAAGTGCGGTTTGCAAGAAAAGGCTCAAATAGCTTTTTTTAAACTTTCCCGCCTTAAATCAAACAAGTTTGGTATCTGTAATAAACTTCGTGCAGAATGGTACGCCTATTCCTATCGAATGCCTGTGGTGAGGACAGAATGATTGGTCGAGCTTGCAAGATCCTATGGCCACCCTGTTCTCACTCCGATCGACTTCTGGCAGTGGGGATATTTGGAATCACTTGTGTACCACTTATCCCCGTCAGCATTGACCGAACTCAAAGATTTTATTTGTCATAAGGTTTTGCAAGTTATTCCGATACGCTGCATTTAGCTGTAACCCTCCTTCGTTGCGTTGGACAATGTTCTGGAGGTATGTTGAACAGTTGTTTTTGGAAGAATAAATAAATAGAGCGCAATTTTGTTTTGCACATTGTATTACAAATTGTTAGTGCCCAGCACCAGTAATATTTTTAAATATAAATGTTTTTATCACTAAAAAAAATTCCGACTTTTTTTTGTGATTTTCTTTTAAATCGCACTTCTTTGTCATAATTTATGCCTTTCTTATGAATTTTTCTTATGAAAAGTTCAGTAGAACTTTTGTGTGGCACGTCTGTACCTCATTAAATATTTCTGTAGTAAAAATGGCATGTTGATTCATAAAGGTTCACCTGGTATAGAATATAAATAATTCTCAAATTACAATGGAAAAATTATTTCATAAGTGTCATTTTTTTAAAAAATGGCGTGTCATTGTAATATGTTCATGATATTCAAATGTAGCATATAATTTGGGACATCTTAGAAGCAATTTTATACTTTATATGAAATATTGCATCATAAAATAAAATTGCAGTGACGTAAAGGAGCTGACGGGAAATTTTTCTAGAATATTCTGTCAAATATGAGATTGTACCTGATCTATGTAAAAATGCCAACGGCAATTCAGACGCTACAGGAAATATGTATTGTAAAACTGAAATAACTTTCCAGAATGTATTCATAAAATCTATTGAGAAAAAAATGTTACCATAAGGTTTTAACTTGACAAATTTTTTATCACAAAGCTTGTCACATTTTAATCTTATTTTGATAGAAATGTATACTAAATTGACTGATCATATACTTTCAAAAAATCGATTTTTCAATTTTAGTTCTAAAAAATAGTGCATATTTTTCTGAACCTAAAAATGTATAATACTTATATGTTTGTTGATGAAATAGCCCTAAAATATGAAAAATAAAAATGTAAACAAAAATGACCACGCCCCTTTTAGCCCTTAGTTTTTCACTTTTTCTCAAAAGCATATTTTTTTGCATTTAGGTACATTTTTTAAAAAAACTATTGCACTATACGATTCTAAATTTTTTATGCTTATATACAAGATGCCTATGCATATAGTGGACCTAATTTTTTTCTATTAAAATAGTGCCTAATTTTTTAAAAATGGTTTTATGCATAAAAAAAGCAGAAAAATAAAAATTTTCCAAATTTCAAAGTTTTATAATTTTTTTAAAAAAAACTATACTAAATTTTCATTAAAAAAAATAGGCTCACTGTCTTTTCTGTATTGTTTTATATATGTGTAAAAAATATTTTGCATAAAAAAAAGATACTTTTTTAAAAAATGGTACCTAAACATATGTATTATGAGTTCTCAAAAATTATATATTACTTAAATTAAGTAGGAAAAAAAAAACTTTTGAACTAAAAAGTTATTTTTGTAGTTCTACAGAATAATTAAATTATCTTTATTAAGAACGTAAAATATCCAAGCTCTACTGGAAATTTTAAAAAATATATGTCTCATAAACAAAAGGTCTTAATTTTGGCATTTTACACTTCCGAGCATGTCCTGGTTCCCTTAATACTAATAGAAGAATTCTACCGCCATAAGGTACAATAGTACATGAAAGAAAATAGATGTTGTAATATTCTAGCCTTTTCATTTCGAAGTATTGTACTGAAGTGAATTGGAACCGGTCTTTGTGATGGGGCTCGAGTGAGCAAATGTTTATTAGCGTAGCACAAAGAAAAAAAATACGAGGGTTATTGGTAATGGATCTCGTAATTTTAAACCTCAGTCAAGTGATGACCCTTTCTCCTGGCTACCACACCACGCCAAAGAAAAAATTTTGAGCCTCGACAGATTTAACGTGCATCAACCTCTCTACACAATGTGTCTTCAGTGGCACAAATCTCGAACTAATAATAAGGCTACCAAAGGTCCGTGACCGTAACCACTAGGCTACCATGGTCTACCCCCTGTAAGCTCTTGCCTCTTCTTCAAATTTTCATGTGGCCACGGTAGCCAAGTGGTCAAGGTATCGGATCATGGCAGGCGTGTCATGAGTTCGAGTCGTGTGGTGTGGTATTTAGGGGAGGGGTTACCAGTTCAGGTGTCTTCCGCGTCACTTGACCATGGTTCTAAATTATGAGGTCCGTCACCCAAAGCCCTCGTGTAGCTGAAGAGTGCAACGTTAATATTCACTCACTCCAAATTTTCACTCTACATCAACTTTCGATAAATTTAACGCGCATCTGATGCTCTCTCTACACGGTGGGTTTTTAATGGTATTTAAACTCTAACTCGCTACTCGACTTAAACAACATCAATCATTCCACTATTCTGCTGTTAACTTCGTTCTACGTTAATAAAATCTATAAGAGTGTTATTAATTTTTCGTAATTGTGACGGATCTATACGGTTCCTTCCACAAACTCTTCGATGACTCTTTTAGAGAAATATTTTTCTCAACCAACTTTCACCGAAGGTAAGAAAACGTGATCATGTAAATTAAGTTTATTATATAAATACTGTATTCTCTCTCGCGCGAGTTTTGAGAGTTAGTGAGTGGAGGATCGTGAGTTATTGTAGTGCGGATCTAAGTTTATAAAAGTGTATATTGAAGATTTCACAGTGAGGATCAAGCGGATCGGATTTGATCCCGTCAAGTGTAAGCGTTCAAGGCCTCAACAGTCGACTTTACAAAAGTATAGGTATTGTAAGCATTATTTAAATAGATTAAATATATCTGTGACTCGAAAAAAATATTCTGAAACAATGTATAGCAAAAAGCAAACAATATTAAATTTTTATCACATGATATCAATATTTAATTCGTCTCAATTCCGAGAATTTGAGAAAATTTTAATTTAAGGAATAAAAATGGACATTTTCAATTTGAAATTAGTATTTTACAACGCGCAAAAGTCTGAAGTACAAAATTGATCAAAATTTACAAAATTAACTTTACTTGGTATAAAAATGTTCACTTTCAAAGTTATACAAACTTTTAAAAAATTTAGAGAAAAAAATATATTTTTTAAATATAATTACAACGAAAATTTTAAAATTTTAAGAAAAAAATAAATTTAAATTCAAATTTTAAAAAATTTATTAAATTTTTTTTTGAAAATTGAAGTATAAGTTATGAAGAGCCATATTTTGAACATGTGTATGAAATTTCAAATCGATCTCATAAATAGTTTCTGAGAATTTCTGCGCGCAAGCTAAAATTTGTTGTTTTGAGAAAAATGAAGTTAAAGATACGAAAGAGATAGGGATTTGTTTAAATTTCTCTAGTTATTTCTCAATAACTTCGGAATTTTTACAGCATCAACAACATTTTGGTATCAAAATGCTCAGAAATAATGAGGCTTTAACATATATTTTTTTCAAAAAATTGAAAAATTATTGCAATATAGATTAACTTGTAGTGCGTGGTGGAGTTGGAATCGAGCTTGTATAAGTTATCGTAGAAATCAGTAGAGGGTCCGTAAATATTATCCCCAGACTAACTGGTCTCACCTTTGCGCTCTTAGTATTGATCAACAATCTTAATTGGATTATTATTGTGCTTGCTTGATATTTCGTTACAGTAAAATATTTAGAGTGAATCATGTCGACTGTTTATTCAGTTTTCCCCACACATCTAGCTGGGTCCGAGAGAAGACAAGGGGGTCCTGAGGGAAGTAGGAATAGACACACATAACATAATTAATGCTAAAATTAATCTTAAATAGTGTAAATAATTTATATCTAGATGTTTAATTAGTCAATATAACTTTATGTTGCACTTATTTTATAGTAAAAGATAATATTCGCAAGCAATGCCGTCTTTTATATTGTAATGGTGTTTTAATGGAAATTTTGCAAAATATTGGCGATACAGGCAAGTTTGCAGCATTTTTGGGGACTAAATTTGGCGACGGCGACCATAGCATCATCATATTTTATGATACATCATTTATATTTGATTTAAAGTAAAACAATTATTTAAACAATCTTTACTTTACTTATACAAATAAACTCCTTGAAATGGTTAAAAAAGTTTCAAAATCAAGAGGCTAAACCGTATAGAGCATGAGAAATTTTCCACCGGCTACAGTTGTTCGTAAAAAAACATTTTTGGTACTTACGTATTATCGCAACCTATTGGCGACATTATACGAAACGAAGCACGTGATTGTCAATTCAGAGTATACCACACATGCGAAATTGTTGTTGCTAACTTGGTGAGTTATTTTGAATGTTGGCGATTGTTGCGATAATACGTAATTACCGTTATTTTCTTGGCAAACTCGTCATTAATGACGAGTTTGATGGGGATAATAGCCTTTGTTGCTCAATATCCCAAAATAAATAAATAAGACGAGTTTGATGATAATAATTTTTTGATAGTGGAGAGCTTATAGTCATTAATAAGCTCTGCAACATCAATATAATTAATTTTTTTTCTGAATCAATGATAAACATATAAAAGAAAATTCTCTTGAATTAAAATTAATTAGGGAAAATCTCGCTACTTCTTTCATCTCTAATTATGATTGCACTATGTCTCCATTTTTTCTCCCTCATCCTTCAGAGAGGAATTCCATCAATATTATAAAGCACAGTGACAAAAATACTGATGATTTCCCTGTTATTTGCTATACTGATGGTAGTAAAATTGCTGGCAGAGTTAGTTTGCTTTTGTTGTGTTCAGGAGTGGTGTAGAATCCGAGTACTTTCAATTTAGAATTCGTGATGAATGCACAGTTTTGTAGCTGAACTTTTATGTTTAAACTTCGCCATTCAATGGATCACTGAACAAAATAGTGTCTCAGAATATCTCATTTGTACAGACTCTCTTTCCTCCTTGGATTCTCTTAAGTGTATTTCTTCATCTAACAACATAATCGTCGAGATTCAAAAGCAACTTAAAAGCCTAAAAGATAAAAACATCTCAATAGATTTTGCATTTGTTCGCGGACACACGGGCATTTTTGGAAATGAGCGAGCCGATTGGCTAGCCAAGGCTGCAACCAAGCGCAAAATTGACATTGCGTTAATATTCCTAAGTCATTTTACAAGAAGATTATGAAGGAAAGAATGGTGAAGTCTTGGAACCAAGAATATCTTACATCAAATAATGAGAGCGTAACAAAGAATTTTTTTTCCAACCAATAATGAGAGACTGTCCTGCCATCATTTTTATACTAATAACAAAATAACCCAATTTCTAAATGGTCATGACAATTTTAAAAGCTACTTGAACAAATTTAATTTAGTTCCGTCATCTTCCTGTGATTGCGATATTGGTGGCGAAGAAAATGTAGAACATGTGCTCCTTCTGTGCTCCAAGTTTGAAAGAGAACGGAATATCCTAAGACTGGCATTCAAGGGACTTAATGTAAATTGGCCTCCGAATCTTCCTCAATTGGTTTCCATCAGAAGTACTTTTAAAAAGTTCAGTAAGTTTGTTATGAGTATTTGTAATTCTTCCTAACCTCAAGAGATTTTTTTTTTTAAATTTCTTTCTTTTTTTTATTTCTTTGTATTGTGTGCTTAATACTTACTTCTGTGAGCCCTGTGTGATACTTGTGGTGCACGGGGATTTTATCATTGTTTTCAATAAAAAAAATTTTAATTAATTCATAACATTAGAAAAATTTTAATTCAAAAAATAACCTAAACTAATGATTTTGTAAGCGTATACAATATAGTTCGCTAAACTGCGCCAAGCATTCGTAAACATTTTTTTTAAATAAATGGTCTAAAAAAATTTTATATTGCATTTGCATATATTTCTTATATTTTATTATTTTAATCATTTATTGCACTTACGCCGCCCATCCAGTATAGTGGTTAGCGCGCTGACTGCGGCACCATTGGGCCTGGGCTCGAATCCAGGAGAAGGCATGGATGTTTGTAAATGCATAGTGTCTTTGCGGCATGGGGTTACTCTAAATAACCGTTGAGCCATAAATATTCTCGTGAGGTTGGTGGAAGGGGAAGAAAGGTTAAAGACCCCGGACCACCTCTATCAATATTGGGGTGGAAACTAAGTTAAATTGTACTGTCGCCTGTTTGGTGCTCAAAGCTACGGCTAAGGTCAGGCTTACATCTAGCCCTTTGCCCCGATGCATTTCACGGGCCTCGATCTGACACCGTCAAACAGGTGGCATTAGAAACAACTTATTGTATTTTTCAAAAATATGGAAACCTAATTATAACACATGTTATACATCAAATTTCATACGTTTAAGTTATAATTAGAACATTTATTTCTTTCATACCGAAATATTAAACAGAACTAATAATTTATTAATGAGCTTTTATTGGCTAACAAGCTGAATCTAAAATCAGGAAAAATTTTCAGGACATCCCAAGGGTGGTTCTCCCGTGTTTACCAAAAACCCCTCTGGATGTAAAAAAACATCACTCTAAGAATTCACATTCCCAAATCCCTTGCGAAAACCTAAAGAAAGCAAGTCCCTATTGAAACTAAGTCAAATGATTTCGTAGAATGTATAACCCTCATTACAAAATCAGCTTCAGCCCTGTTTATTGCAAGAAAAAATCCATTAAAAGTGTCTTCCATGTTTAAAAAACGACATTCGATGCATCTGGTTCTTTTTTTTCCAAGAAAATTTTCCCTCCGAGAATAATCTTATTTCCCTCACAGCTCTCTCTGAAATATTTTTCCCCTGAAGTTAATTCCTATATCCTTGAATTTCACATCTGCACCAAAAAAGTTTGGGAAAAGATTTATCTTGTTCTTCAAAGATTCGAATAGTTTTTCGCAATTGAAATGAAACTATAAAAGATCCTAACTCAGTTAAGTTAAATTTAGATTGATGTACCCAAATAATCAGAAAAAAAAAGTTCTTTCCTAAGGGTATTTCAAAGGGGATTCACTTTTTTCCATTACTTCTGTTCAAGGATAAATTGATCAACTTTTTATTAATGCTGTACTTATAAATAATACGAGACTAATTGTATATGAACATTCTAATTTTGAGCAATGGACAAATGACGAGGACACTGCCTCTTCGGTTATGTCATACCCTGCGCGTGAATCGCGCCTTTACAGTTCTAAATGCATGAGCACACTTTGAAATAGTTCGTATGCGATAGCGTGTCATTGTAGTTATGATGAAGAAATGTAGAAATGAAGAAAGTAGCTAGAAACCGCCTACTAAACATTGAACCAGACGCTGATTTCTGAAGTGTTTTGGATTTCGATTTACAGAAGAATGTAAAGAATGTAGAAACTAGCAAGTAATGCTTCTAAAAAATATTTTTTTAAAATTAAGATCCAGTGAAAACATCGCACACGATCGCGACGAAGACTAAAGGAGTGTATAAACAATGTACTGAATGCCCTAATAAAAAGAACAGAAAAACTAAATTTACGTGTGAAAAGTGTAATAAACATATTGTATTTCCCTCCTTTTTTCCTTTTTCACCTTGTTATGCAAATTTTACGGTAAATACAGAATGTAAACACCCTTGGGTATGAGATCCCTGCGCGTGATGTAAGGTCATTTTTTTCGCTCGTGAAGTGTCGGGTTAATAAGTTTGATTTCTCCTCAGATTTAATTATTCAAGTTCATTCTCAGTAATTCTCATAAAGTCTAATAAGTGTTAAAGGCTAAATAAAACTAACTTGAGAAATATCTGTTCCTTTCTCGAACCCTCTTACGCCAGTGGTCGAAGAATTACGACAAGCTCAAGATGGAATTTCACCCATTTTGCCATCATGTGAGGAAAAGAGGACAGAGGCCATGTGACATTCCCAGTTTAATCACTTTTGGGAGAAAAAAAATCGTTTGGCAAGAAAAATTTCAACACAGTGGACACAATAAGTCCCAAAAGCTGGAGCTAAATTTATTTTACGTATATAACGAGAAAAAGTAAACTTCATTTCGCATTAAAAGTACATTTGTTCCCTAGTCAATTAGTGTCATACCCTAACTCAATTTAGATTGCAGAGTCGTTTAATTACTGTTTAATGATAATTATGCTCTCATTACTAGTTATACCTCAAAATCAGGTAAATGTTGCTGAATGAGTCAGTTTCGGGAAAATGTGGCAGGATTTATATTAATTCACACTACAACCTAAATTTTACAGTTTAAATAAGCTATAGACAAATAAAACTGTTAAAATTGAATTAAAAAGGCGTTTCATCAGCCAAAAAGGCAGATTTGAGCTGATTAAGGTGTTAAGGTTGTTGTCGGCCAGATATTAGAAATTCGTGAAAGCTACGATGATCTTGCAAAATTTCTGCTAACATTACTTTTAAGCTCCAACCATGTTTATTACACGACTGGCATGACAGTGAGTGTTCGAATTGTCGAGAATTTTATAAGATAACTTCGAATTATTTCGCGTGTTGTAGTCTGGCCAGCCACAGATTTTACTTCGAAATATCGAGTGTAACAAAACGTATTGTTTAGTTCGAAATATCAAGAGTTTTTCTAGGGACTGAGCATATACTTCGAATTAGCGAGAGGTTCGTATTATCGAATGTTTGAATTATCGAGAGTCGACTGTATATATATAGAGAGAGAGAGTGAACTAATAGTAGGAATTGAAAAAAAAAATGAATATGTTTTGCATCTGTTACTGGCACAATTAGCTTTTCTACTTCTTGAACTTCAAGGATATCATAATGCAGAAGCAACCAATAGTCGCGTAATACTTTTTTCTGTGCTGTTTTAGCACTTTTCAATCCTGCTATCAAATATAATAATATTTCACGAGTAAGAGCAGAACTTTTTCCCTTTGTCCCCCACGCTTGTTTAATAAAGATTTAGATCCCTCGCACATCGGGTCTTTTTTTTATTTACAGGTTAGTCTCTTATTCCTGCAGTAGTCATTGCTTAAAAACAAGTTGCAAAAATATTTGTTTGTAATCTAAAAAGTGATTCCGAAAGTGGTCTATATAGACCCCCAGGGGTCTATGACGACCTCCAAGGGTTCTACGTCAGCCAAAAATTAATTTGGTGGTCCATGAGATACATGTGGGGGTCTATGATGGTGGCTCTCATTAAACTAGATTGTGACTTTAATTTTAAAAGAAAATTTATAATCAAGTGGAAACTAAATTTTGCCTATTCAACAGATTTATTTACTAAATTTATAATGAGGTTAATTTGCATTTAGAAGTTGACAGCATAATTTTTATTAAAACAACAACCATTTCAGCTTTTCTTTCCTGAGAAGCTAAAGAAGTATAATACTGGAGGTCCCGAATTTTCTAAATTTGTCACAGACAATCCGTCAGAACGTTTTAATCTAAATTCAACATTTAAATGCACTTTTATTCAGATTTTGAAATCAGGTTTGAGAATGCTTTGGCTATGGCAATACCACAGTAGGCAATGAATTCATATGATCTTATTGAAAAAAAATTACATCACAATAGGAACTGATCGTAATAAGCACTAATGAAAATCTTAAAGTTTAGAAACGGTTGCCAGCAATTTTAGCTTTAAAAAGTCAAACATGTTGTTTGTCCCGACTTATGAAATATCGTGAGGAAGTTTTTCATTGCTAGTGTGAATGAGTTTCAGGGCGATTGCCAATCTCCAAAACAAAAACAAACAAACAAATAAAAAGAAAGAAACTGGACACTATACTAACAGAGGAGATAATTTAAGGTTAAACCAGACAAGATTGATACCGAATGTTGAAAACTTGATACTGTATTGTGCTAGAGTTCATCCCTCCCATTAAAATAATTTGTTGCTTAGTTAGTTTATTCAACAGTTTTATTTATTAATTAACTTTTAATGTAATTAATTAACAAGTGTTTTTAAAATTTTAAATACTATACTTCATTACAGTTAGGAATTTAATTCTCTTAAAGTAAGAGTAGTAGTAACAGCTGTCAAAAAGACATTCAAGTTGATAAATTTGTCAAAATTCAATACTATTTAACCAGGGGTCTACCCCAAACAGAAAAATGTGCCAAAGGGTCTATGAGACAAAAAATTTTGGGAACCTCTGATCTAAAATGTAAAACAGTGGCCCCAAACCTCCGGTCCGTGGATCAAATAGTATTGGGCCGTACAAGGAACTTTAAATTATCTTCCTTTTATTAACTGTAGTGTATTTCTCTCGGGTATGCGCGACTTTTCATGAAAATGTCTTTATATTCCATGTTAAATCCCTTTTATGCTCTTTTTTTGGTGTGATTATACAGAAGGTTAAAGGTTTGTTTAAATAGAATTAAACTAAAATTATTAAATCAAGGCAATCTAAAATATAATAAATCAACTTCTTCCCCCCCCCCCTCAACGGGCTGTGTTAAAATTATCAAATGTTGACAGGTCGGCGGCAGTAAAAAGGTTGGGGATCACTGATGTAAAACTAACATAAATACCCCGCCTAAATTCTACGTCTCAATGCACCAAAATGAAGGGTATACACACACACCTTATTGCAAAACAGCTAAAAGGGGCTCAAAACTGATTAAAAGCTGCTAGAATCGGTTCAAAAAAACTTTCGTGTGTTGTATTCCATGCCTTAACAATCAAGTAGTCGTTATTCCATAGAATACCAAGTTAAATCATAGAATTCAATGATTTATACACTTTAACTGACTTTTCCAGTTATTTCATGAAATATCTAGTTATTGTATGAAATAACCGATATCACACTTTAACGGTAACTTATATGCATCTATTATTCTTTGTGTAGTCATTCGTTCTCTTCTATTAATAAATTTACTATTCAATTAAATGGAGTCATCACTGCTTTCCCTCACAAAAATTTGCAAAAATATTATTTCAAACTGTGAAGCAATAAAAACTAAATACAAATAATTTGAACCAAAAACAAACTCCAAAAAAATATGTTACTTAAAACTTATTCCTTGGTGTTTTTTCATTGGGCATAATTTCTAATACTTCCTACACAGAGGTATAACAATCAGTATTTAAAAATTATTCGAAATAAATCCCTCACAAGGTACCCAAACAAAATTAGCATTTTTTTTTTATTAATGTATAATTTTCTGCATCAAAAGAAGACCTTTTAGTGAAGCAAAATAATTCAAAATTCATAAATTGAAATACTCCCCAACGTTTCAGAAATCGCAAGAGTGACTTCTAAATCAACATATTACGCTTTATCGGCAAATATTAATTAAAAAATGTAAGAAATATTTTATCACAAATCTACCGAGCTTACAAAAAGTTTCCTTTTTACAAGGTAGAAGGACCTTAAAAAGAAACAAATCCTTGGTAGTTCACAAGGGAAATGATTTATGGATGTGGTTTTATTTTTCAGAAAAAACCTCTGTTCAGCTTCGCATACATAATGCAATTTCAAAAAGAAAACGAATGTTGTATTACTGGTTAGGTTTGTTTCTCAGCAGCAAAAGGAAGCTTGCTGTATAAACAGTTTTACAGATGCAAAAGAGGAGTTGAGTAGCACTCTCACTACATTCGATGAATTTAATTTTTAAAAAGCCTTGGTGAGGTAACTGTAATAAATTTTTTTTTCACTCTTTTTGGTCGATTTTGTAAATTAATTTTTTGAAAATATTGTTAGAATTAGATTTTTTAAATAACAGAAAATACATTTATACAAATACTTTTTTTCATTTTTTTACTAAGCATTTATTATTCTTATGTGGCAACGATACTTATTGATATTTTTAATGCGAATCGAAATATATAATCCACTTTCTAAAAAATACAGGATATTTTTCTAACTGCTAATGAAACTAAATAGAAATTTAACAAATTTTCATTGGATTTCAAATGCTATGATTTCTTTTATGAAAATAAACGTTGAATATTAAAAATTAATAATTTTCATTAGTTGTATTTAATTCTAGATTTTACAATCAAATCTGAAATTACTATCAATACATAATTGTATCCATTTTATTTATCTGTGTAATGAATCATCAATATTCAGATTTACGTTATTTCTTATTTCCACATAAAAATTTTGGAAACAAATACGGCAATATTTTTTTTTATAATTATTGCTGCTTTTAAGTTAATTTTGAAAATTATTCAGATGAAACATTTTGAATATAAGAACGTAAAAGGAGAAACAGTTTATGCTTTTATCTCATAATGATCAATATTTTTTATTTTAATTATTTACGAATGCATAAGAAAAATTTTAGAACAAGGAAGCTTTGATTTATCAAATGACTTTAAAAAGTATAATAATCGCTCGCTAAGATTTCTATTGAAAGTTTGAAAATAATAGCCAAAAAAAAAATCGCACAATGGAACTGGGTATACATATTGATGTTTAAAATTGTTTTCAAGATACTTTCTCAGAACAGTTTTTTCATAGACAATAATCACGCGCGTGCGCTTATATATTTCGAAAAATTAAATTACTTAAAGGGACATAGTACGATTTATAAAAAAAATCGTTTATTTAATGATTATTACAATATCTTTGCTTGTAACAATGTATATGGATTACATAGAACGGTTTTTGTGCTAAAAGCACCACAAAATACTACCCATTTAATTTTTTGCTGAAAGGTTTTTAAATTTAGGAAGGGATTTTAAAATGCGACTCCTCCTACAATATTTGACATATACACATGAAATTTGGTTTACAGATACGTCAAACTATGTATAGTAAAATCTGACGAGGAATTTCTGCTATGTAGTATGATTAATATTTGTAAAATACTTTTTTCTGAATGCTTATTGAAAATTCCTTAAAAAATAAGTAAATTCTATAAATTCAACTTTAAAAAAAAATAAGTATTGCTTTGATTTAAAAATGTATATCTTTACTTTAGTTACATGTTCCAATATCAATAGGTTAAAAGAAATTTCAGAGTATTTGGCACAAAAGAAAAAAAATTTAGCATTTTAAATGAGATATTTTTTTTTTCTGAGATAAATCCATTCAAATTTTTTATTTGTCACATTTGTCATTTCATGTGAATAAAACCCAATAAAAAGAGTTATCATGACTGAATTTTTATTTAACTTAGAGGTTTCGAATTTTGTGGGATTATAGAAATATATATATATAATGTTTTAGGCTAAAAAAATTATTTCAATTTTTGACCGACTTTTGTCAATTGGATTGTACCATTAAGGGGAATTTATATGTAACTGATATAATAACGTCATTGATGTCTTACTAATAAATAGTTTTTACACATTCAGTATTAAAAAAATACATATTTAGAGTTCTATGGTTGAAACTCTACAAAATTACTAAAACGACAAGGAGTTGTACAAAACTACTAAAAGGATGAGTGTATCTATGAAACTACTAAAGTGACACGGATTTCTGAGACTTATAAACGACAAGAATACTAAAACGATAAGGAGCTCTAAAAAATTACTAAAATAAGAAATTCCTAAACTTCAAACAAAAAATGATAATAACTAAAATGGGCTTTTGAAATTATTAGAAAGGATTAAACAAACAGAAAATGTTTGACAAAATAAGAATTACTTCATTAGTCTTGGAACGAAGTACTTATTATTTCGCTGCATGAATATTCATTACTTCATCATTCTCGGAGCGCGAAATATTCTTTACTTCATCAATCTTAGAAATACTCATAATATTCTCAGTCTTATAAATAAATGCTTATTACTTCAACAGTATCGGAAAGAAAGACTCAATTTTTGTTTCCTCATTCTCGGAAAAAAATACTTATTATTTCATCAATATGGTGGAAGGAATACCTATTACTTCAGCCATCTGGGGAAAAATACTCATTACTTCATCAATCTGAGAAAGAAATACTCATTACTTCAGCCATCTGGGGAAAAATACTCATTACTTCAATTTGGAGAAAAAACGCCCATTACTTCATCAATCTGAGGGAAAAAATAGCCATTACTTTAACAATTGAGGAGAAAAGACTCATTACTTCGTCAATTTGAGGAGAAAATCAACCTCATTGAGAAAAACTCATTACTTCATCAATTTGAGGAGAAAATACTCATTACTTCATCAATTTGAGGAGAAAATACTCATTACTTCATCAATTTGAGGAGAAAATACTCATTACTTCATCAATTTGAGGAGAAAATACTCATTACTTC